>WUQG02410564.1:0-16297 GCA_011317285.2 Androctonus mauritanicus
TGTTACAACTGTACCCGTGCATGGGGTAGGTTGTAACAATCAGCAAGCTTTAGTTTTTGCTTTGTAGCTCATAAACTACTATAGGTGAATGGATGATTTTGTGCCTCTATGCAACTGATGAGTAGGCCTACTGAACAGTAATATTTTTTGCTTTATATATAATCACCGAAAAAGAATAGGGTAAAAAAATTACAAAAATGTTACAGCTATACCTATCTTCCCCTACTCGGCTGCACTCGGAATAATATGTATGGTAATTATTACTGTATACAAATTAAAGCAAATATTATTTTATGTAAATTATAAAAACACATAAGAAATGCTTCTTGTATGAAGGAGATTATATATACTGCACCTTGTACCTAAAGCTGAAAGTATCAGGATGTCAGGAATTTGGAGAACATGATATAATATATCCAGAATAATTTTGATAAACGATCTTGGAAGTTTAATCCAGGTTGTTTAGAACCATTCACAGACATTGATTAACTATAATCGATTAAAATAAAATTTTTACTCAAAATTGTTTCTTCTTCTCCTTATGTCAGTATGATTCTGGGAAATTATATGTAAAGTTATAACCAACTTACATATTATAGTTGTATTCTGACTATGGTATTCTGGTATAGAGAACCTGATGGGACTCATACGAGCCTTTGTTAAGTCTTAGGTAATTAATCATTTTATATAAATAAGTACATAAAAGACGATGAATAGATTTATTAAAATATCTATATATCTATACAGTATATTAATTTCAAAAATACTACTAAGAGTTTAGATAAAATATAAATATTCAATTTTATTTTATTCATTATTGAAATTATTCAGAAAGAAAACATTGATTAATGTGCACTCATTATCAAGGAATAAAATATACACTACCAATTTGAATTAAAAACTGTGAGAGATAAGAGGGCATAAATAAGTCTGAATTTATTAGATTCAGTAAGACTGAATTTTGCTAGGTTTTAGTCATGAAGATATTAAATTGAGAACTTTAGAATTAAAAAGAATGACCCTTATGTTGATTGTAAAGTTTATAATCAAATAAATAATCATTATAGCAAGATACCTAATACTATATTGTACTGAACTCCGAACCTAAAACATGAGATTAGAAATGGATACAAAAATGCTACTAGTTGCATATTTCTTGCGATATCAAAATAATCATAACATTATAATTTATTTATTCCCTTAGAATAAGAATGACTGAAGAACTAAAACTCTGATTATTAGACTATTAACGAAATTGCGATACTATGGAAAATATGTCGAGAAGAAAATCAATCGAATAACTAATCGAGAACGAAGAATCACAATTAGAACGTATATGTATTTTAGGTATACTTTTCTATTCTTTATTAAAAGATTAAATACCCTATTATTTATAAATTAAACAAATTTAAAAAATAAGATAATTTTGATCTTGAGGAATGAATACAAATTTGAAAGATTTTTTATTAAAATTAAGATAATGTTGTTGAAATAAGAAGACAACAAAGTTTATTTAACTGTTAGAAAACTATGAATAAATTTATTATTTATTATCGGTTTATCAAGTGAAATTTCGTGAAACAGTCAATTTATGAAAATAATAAAATTATTATTTTTTAATTACTTTTAATATATTTTCGATCCGTAAAAGATGCTTTGAATTTAGCTATGAAGTGAAATAGATAAATTTTAAATTATTAATATGATCTAAAAAATAGTGTAATAGAAATTCTGATAATTATAAAAATTTATTAGATATTAAATTTTTCCTTAAACAATATTAAAGGTTATGATTTTATTTATAAACAAATTTCTAATTTTGAATCTGATTGCAAATCATTTCATTGGGAATTTACCATTTTTCTTCATCTATTATTTTATATCACTACAGTATTTGTTTAAAGATTAAAACAATAATTAAAACTTAATTTTATATAGGAATTGACGTTATAATAATGTTATGGAGCATGCATGAAGCGAACAGAGACAATGTATATTTATATTATTTTATAAATGTATTATTTTTTAAAATCATAAATAAATATTATTTATAAAAATCGTTTGAATTAATTTGTACTGTAATCGTATATCCAGGAAATGACGTCAGTTACCAGGAGGCGCTGAAAATATCTGATTAGACTTCTCTAATGTTCATTCTGAATTCTGTTAGGTAAAAGTTAAGTTCGTGAAGAGTGTTAAGTGTTTTCAAAAAGTGTTGTTTAATTTTATTTTTATTATTATTCTAGAAGAAGTCATGATCCAGATATACATTAAAACATTCTGATCAAAATAAGTGTGACACTTTAGCAAAAATGGTTCAAAAATATCAATCTCCCGTCCGGGTATATAAATACCCCTTTGAATTAGTGATGGCAGTAAGTATTTAGAAATTTATTTACTAATTTCAAAAATATAAACCTTAAATCAGATAACTGAATATAGATCTTGTACTATAAGTATAATTAAATTCAGAAGCATATGCATTTAAAATAAGCTTAATAACTAATTTTCTTATATATAGTTTACTGAAAGAAAATTAAAAATATTTTATTTCATCCACTGTTTTCAAGAATTCTATTAAATAAGCTTTTCAAACATGCTAATGCTTAGTGTTTACATTGATTCAATTAGAAGTCTAATGATCAAAATATCTATGTAAGCTAATTTTTAATCATTATCACCTGAAATAAGGTTTCTTATTTAGGGAAATGACGGTTTAAATCAGCTTTAAAAAACTTTTAACCATTTTTTTTTTTTTGGATATATATCAATATATCATTTAAGCATGAAGTAACAGCTGTAAGTTTAAATTATAGTTAAAAATAATTGCTATGTAATTAATTTTTTCTTGTGATGATAAGATTATTTTTAAACACATTGTATACAGTGTGTGTGTGTATTCTTATATGAAGAAAAATTTATGCATAAAAATTTTTTGATATATTAATCTGTTAAATGTACGCAATTATATAATATAGTTTTAAACAGATTTTATAATTATTTTCAAAAATGATTTAAAATTATAATTTTCATTTTTAAAGTAATTTAAAGAAAAAGTCAGTCAATACTATACTTTATTTGTAATAAAATCTAATCAGTTTAACTGTTCTTTGTTATTTTTAAATTTACTGTTCCTTGCTTTTTCCAATTATCTTTCTTTTCCAACCATACATAAATATTCTATTTGTTCACAAAATGAGATAAAATTATTTAAATACAATATCTGCTATCAGAAATCAATTCAAGAGAATAAGGAAAAGCAAATCTAAGAAAGAGAAATGTTGAAAGCAAAATCTTGATATTAATATTTTTTGATTGATTTTAAATTCATATAATTAATAAAATAATTTGTTAGGCATTCTTTTTATATATATAAAAAAAAAAAATCAAAAATATAAATATTAATTGCAATAAATAAATTCTAAGCATTCATAAAAAGCCATTTAAACTCACATAAATAGTTATATAATACAATACAATTGGTTTTGTAGCAGAAATTCCATTATGTCCTTCAAAATTGGAAGATTCAAAATGATGGCTGAAAAGTGGAAGTAACACAGCCTCTGGTTTTATTGGCATATTATATAAATAACTTCTGTTCCTGGATTATGCCTAAGATAGTAGTTCATCTGCATTAAAACTCATTACTTACTGTGTCCATCAATAATAATGAAGAATAAAAATTCTTTAACATTAATACAATATAAATAATTTCTTTATTATTATAATTTTCTTGATTTTAAAAGCTATATTTTCATTTATTTAGATAAATAAATCATTGCTTAATCATATACTGTAGTCAGTCATCTACTTATGCAGTTAATTGGTTCCAGAGATTTCTGCACAAGTTGAAAATCTGCATATGTCAAATAATGCAGATAAATATGGAATATTTTTTAATGATGAATGACAACTGAAACATTTCTATTTATAAATGAGTGTGTAATTTATTTTCTAAAGTAATTGCTCTTCTTTCTGAGTTATTTTTATTAAGATTATCTACTATTTTACATAAGTAACCACAACTTACACTGCCTATATAATTTAAATGAAACAATTACTGCCTAAGTGCTGATTCTTTAATTGTTTCATTACTATTTTACATTTCTCCATCATGGTTATAGTTCTTGCAGGGTTATAGTTCAGCGACAATGGTTATAGTGTGAAGAAAAAAATGAATTAGTTTATTAATAAGACAATAGATGGCATTACTAGTTTTAAAAACTGTATAACTTCAAAAATGCATAAGTAGAGGACTCTGTATTGATTTTGTTGACCTTTACTTCATTTTATCATGATCAAATTGCATTGCTGAGAAAGAAACTCCTGGTTTTAGCATTATATCTAGGGGAAATTGAATCTTAGTATATAAATTCTTACTTAACAAGCTTGATCCAGAAATGAGAACTCATAAAGGTAGAGGCATAAAGACAGATAATAAGAACTCATAATATACAGATAATTCATCTGTATATTATTTATATATATAACCTTTATAAATTTTGTCTAGATTTACCATTTCTTATATATGATGAAGATTTATAATAAACTAACAAAATAATAAATAATCAAAAATATAAAATTTGAATTATAATTATTCAAATCCAACATTATGTACTTTAACTTATTTGATTTATCTTTTGACATAGAATTACATTTTTCTCTGCATTGGATAAGAATAATTTTTGAAATATGGATGTAACAAAAACACTTTGAATGAATGAAACTAATAATTGTAGAGTAATAAATAATGCATCATTAAATAGTATATAGAATCCCATTTATAATAAAACAAAGTTTTAACCCTCCACTCCTTAATTATTTGATATAATACTGTTAGAATAAATATGAATAAAAAAATTTTTAGTTTAACTGTGAAGTAAGTTTAAATCTATTTTATAAATTAAAAATAAAAATCAATTCATTTACATAATAAAGATTTTCTTTCTGATTTTTCAAATGATTTGATTCTGCTTCATTCATATCTAGTCATCTATTTCATATCTTTATTATCCAAAATTATTATTAATTCTCTTTATTAAAAAAATCTTTCTTAAAAGTAGCAGCACAGTTGCTACTGTGTTCCTTTAATTTTTTTAGCTATGGAAGTCAAAAACAATATGTACTTATATAGCAGACATATTACAATCTTACAAAGTTTAATAATAATTCATCTTTTCTTGTTAACAAGTATATACTATATTAAAAAATTATTTTAGGATATGTGACACTGTCTGATCATGGCATGCAAGTGGTTTTTTTCTTTCTTTGAATACTGTTCATCCTCTGAGAAGGCTATGAACATGATAATGATGATGAAAGATATAATAATTTAATCAGAATACAAAATTTACATAAAGTATTTTCATATTCTAACCATATAAACTTTTTACATAAATAACAAGCTAACAAGCCAATGATTTAAAAGTTGTTCTATCAGATAGATCAACAACTAACTGTAAAGTATAACAATTATGATGGAGTACTAACCTAAAGAGTCTTGGCTCAGCATATGCTTTTTTTTCCAGCTAGATAGATTAGAATTGTTAATAAATAATAATATGGTATCAATATTAATATAAATTATTTAATTATTAAACTTCTGTTAATTTATAATTAACAGAAGTTTAATAATTAAATAATTTATATTAATTAATTTCTTTCCAAAAGTATTTTGATTAGTTTGTTTCATTTATTTAATTTAAAATTTATTAAAAAAAATTAATAAAATATAGGAAAGTTTTAAAAGATTCCTGTTTTGGAATATAATTATTTTAATGGCATTTTTACTGAAGTTGTTTTATGTAATTCATATATATTAATATTTTATATAAGTTACTTGTAAGTGAATTATTTAACTATTATTTACTATATATATTTTAATATTTAATTTAGTTATATTTAATTTTTATTTAGAATTTGTTATAGAAATTTTTGAAATATATTTTAAAACTTTGTAAAAAGTATTTTTGTGTCCTAGAACATAAGCCAAAGATGACTATATGGAAATCAAAAACATTTCTGATATAAATAATTTGCATATTTTCTGCTAGCATAAAGCTTGTTTTAATTTACAGTAATTTAATAGAAAGCTTGATTTGAACTAATATAGAAATTATCTGAAGATTTAAATGGATAGCAAAATATATAATATTCTCTAATTCATATTTGTAATTGGGACTAAAATTTTTGTATGTAAAAAAAAATTGTATAACTTGGAAAAATAATTTTAAAAATTATCTTTCCAACTTAAATTCTCAGAAGTGGTGGAATATCGTCATTGCACTTTCACAATGTTATGGCACCAGTGTTCTCTGACTGATTGGGAGACAATCCACATGGAATGATATTGTACCAGTAATATGATAGTTAAAATCAGCAAACAATGAATACTGCATTAATAAATCAAGTAACTTGAATTTTTAAATATTATAACCTTTTAACTTGTAGTTTGACAAATCTAACAAAAAAAATTAGGAAAAACAATTTACATAAAGTCAAATTTACAGAAGTTGAATATGTACAAACTATGGAATGTTGTATATGTATTTTTTGTATTATAGCGAGGAGTTATATTAATAAATTTTATGTAAAATAACTAATTATAAATTAACCAAATTATTTGCATAAATTTCATCCATATAAATAAGCATAAAAAAAAATATAAATTTTTATCATTGTAAACATTTTAGCTTTTGATTTTATCATTAAATGATATATTTGATACATATAAAAAAAAATAGCTAAAAGCTTTTTAAAGCTGATTTAAATGTCCATTTCCCTAAATAAGAAACCTCATTTCAAGTGATAATGATTAAAAATTAAATACATTGCAATCTTAAGTCAACATTTAACTGTATAATTATTGAATGAAATTATTTTTTGATATTAGATTATAAACTTATGTATAGAATAGGAAATTTTAAAATAAAAATGTAAAGAAATTACAGTATGTTATGATTTTTAAATAAAGAAATGATCATAGTATAAATTTGAATTTTTCTTTAAATCAATATATATTATCACATTTATACACTCTTCTACAGTATCACTTAGCTTTTAGAATAAACATTTTTAGCTTCTATAATTTTTCTTCTCTCTCACCTAAGGCAGGTTGAGTTCTTTGTGAATGACTTTTCCAAGGATTGAAAATCATGGAGAAAACTGATGCAATTGGGATAAATTATTCATATGCTCTCTGATATTTCTTGTACATTTTCTTCTTGGTTTTCTCTCAATGTTTTCCTATATACTATTCCATTTAGTATCAAGTTGGACAGTCTCTTTATATTCATTCTGGACACATGTCCAAATCATTTCAGTTAATTTTTTTCAATAAGATCATGATATTTTCATTATGGCTGACATCTGTTATTTTCTTATTTGTTTTCTTTATAATACTATGGAAAATTTGAGAAAAGAAAAATACTGCTTAGAAAATTTTAATGACACTATTGTTATAATAAGAGAACTATTATTATTAATTTTTATTCATTATATATTAATATATATAATTCATCCTAGAAGCATTTTATGCATAAGCATATTTATCTATAATCTTTAACTATAATAATTAATATAGAAAAATGTTCTGATTTTAACAAGTATTGATATAATCTAACTGCAATAAAATGTTACTGGATAAGTTTTTGGATGACACTAATATGGTGGGAGAAACATTTGCTCATTACAAAATGTCCATTTGCAATTAGCACATATTTTAACCTGTTTTCTATCATTACTTATTATTAGTTGTCTGTACTTTAAAAAAATCATATTAATAACAGTTTTAATTATTTTAACTGAAAAAAATATTTCAATAACTAAATTGTTTATATATAGTTACATTTGTTGTTTTGAATTTCCTTAGATTAATAAAGACTATAGTTTAATACTATGTTGATATCAGAGTACAAATATACATGTTTTTGAATTATAGAAATCATTATACAAATAATGAAATGCTTCAGAGGGTCCTGGGACCAAGCTGGGATTAATACGAGCTTATATGTAGGTTTTTTATATATAGAAGTAACATACTCTCCCTGTTCCACATTCACCTGTACATCCAAAAAATGAAATTCAATATCATTGTTTTACTCTAATCTGAGTGAAAGTCCTAACCGTTTCATCAGTTAACTTATCCATTATATAACCCTTATGTGTTATCATAAAGATTATATAATGGATATCACATTATACACATAGCTAATATCTGTGGATAGTGACAAGTGAATTCTGAAATTCCAATTTATAAGTATTTATGAGAAAAATTCCAACATTTTAATTTAATAATATATCCAACATTAAATTATTTAATGATTAAAATTATTAAATTATTTAATTAATCATATATATCATTGGAATTGTGTGAATACCATGCAATTTCCACTTATGTAATTGTAAAGTAATTATTAATACATATTATGTTGATTGGGGCATACAGTAATTCCTTCCAATCATAGAAGTTATATTTCTGAAAAGTATTATGATTAACAAAATTGCAGTTGGCAACACTAGTGTTTATAGAAATAGAATAAAAACAATAAAAATAACGTTATTGTGTTTTTTAATAAATTTTTTTCACTTATACTATATAAAAAGTGATTAAAGTTGTCCATATATCAAATTAAGAATCTTTTTTATTTCTGAATTATAGTCACAGGATAAGTTTGAATATTTTTCTTAATTTTACACAAAACACTTATTTCACACACTTATTTACTTATTTCTAATAAGCATCAATGTAGTAGATTCATTCTTGATTGCTTAATACACTATTTGTTCCTATTTAAAAGCCATTCTTTTTGCTGTTAAACTCTGTATGCAAGTCATTTTTGTTTTCTTAGTTTTTTTTGCTCTTTTCATACATTATCACTTGTAGCACTTTTTGAATGTTTGAAATCATAAAGAATAAAATAAATGCTCAATATAATATTCAAAGCATTCTAACAAATATAAAATATATATAGAAAAAATAAAATAAATATCAGTGATCATTTGCATAGAAGTGATAAAATATCCATCAAACAATATTAGTTTAATTTCAGTAATAGTAGGTGCATCATTTATCATTATTGATTGAATTGATGAGTTTATCATAATGAATTGTATCTATGTAAAAAAAAAAAAAAAAAAAGACATCACACAAATTTTAAAATTTTGTTATATAAATATAAAACTACATTATCTATAAACTGCAGTTGTTGAGGGATTATTATATTGGTACTGACTAAATCTAATATTAAAATGGTTGAAAATTTTTTAATTTAGATTATTCTTAATATTCTCACTGTCAGAAATATATAATGAATAGTTAAAACTTGTATTTGCTTATTAAATGTAATATTGGATTTATTGAATCTAAAGACACTTTAAAAATAAGCTATAAAAATATTGACTTTGATTCTGAAAATTTTTATTGATTTTTTTTAGCTATTTTAATCATTATAGTATTGTAATTATCTGAACTGTGAAAAAATGTAAATCAAAGAGAGTTTACTATATCTTTATTATTATTAGTTGATTTATTTAATCAGTATTTCTGAATTGTTTTTTAATTATATATTAATTATAATATGGTGTAGTAATAATGATTTAAAAACCTATAGCTAAGTTATTAGCTATGTTAAACAGTTTTTTACATTTTTTTTTTTTTTTTGCTTTAATTTTAAGGATTTCATAGAACTATTTATATTTCTAATTTCCTATTTGAAAAAGTTGTTATAAATTAATTTTTTAAAATCATATTAATTTATGTAATTTCTTTAAACAATTATATAGTTTTTATTAAATTATAATTATATGTATTAATATTTCAGGCATATGAAAAAAGATTCCCTACTTGTAAAATGATTCCAGTATTTTTAGGAAGTGATATATTATCAGAATATAAAAGTGAAGATGGAGCAGTTTATATTATTGAACGTCGGTGTAAATTAAATGTTGAAGCACCATATTTATTAAAAAAGGTAAAATAATATAATTATTACAATAAATTATCTTTAATTTATATTTCAAATTCAGTGATAAAGCACTTATTGAATGAGATAATTCAAATGCCGATATCTAATGTATCTCATTAAAGATCAATATTGCCTTTGATTAAAATTGTATTGTCCAGGAGGGATTTTTTTAAGAATCAATTTCCTTATAAATGGAATAGTTAAAATTGAATTATTTTTATTTAAGCACTAAGTATAAATAATTTGATTGATGAATTCTATTATCCTGCTAAAATCTATAGTTGCTAAAAATAAATAAAAATGCAGTAAGGTTTATTGTAAAAAAATTGCTTTCCTTATATTAATTTAGTAAATTAAATTAATTGAAATTTTTTTTAAATACTGGATTATTGTTTTTTTATGAGATAATTATCCAGAAATACTATACTAAACTTTAATTTTTTAATAAATTTATTATTTTATCATTTAATATACAATTTAATTTTTTTTGTTAAATTTTTTTATATATTTACATACAATATTTTAAAACAAAATATATATTGAAATATGTAGAAATTAATAAAAAAATTCACAAGATATTTTCTTGTTTTCATCTCTATATCTATAATTACTCATCACCAATATCTATAAAATGAGCAATATAACTTTTCATTATTATTTTTCTAACAAGTCATTTCTATTGCTAGACTTCTGTTTGAGGTAGAAATTGAAATTTTGTAGAGTTAATGATAAATATAAATAGAATTTTTCCTAAAAGTCTAGCAATCTAGAGAATCTAGATTGTATTGTTAGTATTTATAAAGAACTTTTTATCTAAAAATATAATTCAAACATGTAAATGTCCCAAATCACTTTCTAGTATATTTCACTAGAAAGAACATATAGGAATTGTTATTGACATATTCAATTTTTATCTAAGAATATTAACTATTAAGTTACAGATCATTTTATGAAAGTTTTGGATATTCTTTTATGCAGCATTGAAATGTTTTCTTGGTCATATTGGAAATAATCTATTGTAATTAGAGTGATGGAATATATTGGACCTTTTTTTTTTTTATTAATTTTTCTTGTATAAAAAAATTTCAACAATCAGCAAGTTAAAATTATTTTTTAAATTTTGAGAAATTTTCTGCATATTTCCTAAAGAAAAATTTATTAAGCTCCTCATAAAATTTGTTCAACTTATTCTCCATAATTTTTTTAAAAGAATCTCATAATTTTTCAAATTAAAAGATTAATTTTAGAGAGAAATTTTATTACCTAATATATTTTTAAATGACTTTTATCATTGTATTTGTGCATTTTTTACTGTTGATTTCAACAAAATTTAATTGTTTATATCATCAGGAAATAAAATTCTGAATATAAAAATTAGGATTTAAACATATTTCTAATATGTGTCTCTGTTTTAGATACAATGCCTTGTTTTTATTTTACACCATGCTTTAAATAAAATAAGGTTTAAAGGTTCATATATAAACACACAATCATTTTTGAAGTGAGTTCTTAAAGTCATCAATTTCCCGTAGCAGTATATCTATGGGAAATTGATTCTTGATATACTTGCAAACCAAGAATCAATTTCCATGGATATAATGCTAATAGCAGGAATTCTGTTCTCAACAATGAAATTTGATCATAAGGTTAAATTTCATTGTTAAGAACAGAAAATTAAAGGTCAACAAAATCAATAATAAATGGTGAAATATAATTTATCTGTCTGTTACTGTAAAACCATAAAAATTGGTAAATTCTAGCATTTGCTATAGCAAGGTGGTAAAAGCCCAAAAAATGCTTGTAAACACTTCTATTTCAGGCTTTTACCAAATCATTTTGGTAAATATCATTTACCAATACTAATTGATAAAAACCTGTTTTGTTTAACTGTGATTTTGTTTTTTAAGTAAGCGTGTGTGTGTGTGTGTGTGTGTGTGTGTGGGTTTTTTTTATTTATTTTTAATTATTCTTTGAACATGTAAGTTTTTTTAAAATATTCTAACAGTCATTTATCTTGGACAATTTTATGAAACTCAATTTATATATAATATCTATTGTACTAAATCCATATTTTTAATTATCATTGTTTATTTAAAAACTTTAAATGGAATAGGAAATTAAAACAAGATTTTATTATGAGATAATAATTCTATTAATTCTATAATAATTCTAATATTTTTCACTATTAAACTAATACATTATAATAATTTGTCTTTGTCAATTTAAATTTGAAAAATAATATCCAGAATAACATTAAGCATAACTGTTTTATTATTTTACTACATTGAATATTATAGGTATTATTAATTACATTAATATATTATAAAAAAACATTCATAAAATAAAAGTAACTTATTAATCACAATTTCCTTCAACATTATCAAATCATAATTAAACTTACAGCAAGGCTGACTATTATGATATTTGAAGTTGCAAAATAAATTGGATGATTTGATAAGCATATCTTCATAGTATGCTTCTTTGAATAGTTGTATTTTTTGAATCTTTGTCCACCAATTAAAGAAAACTTTTTTCACACAAACTTGTTTCTTCCTTTCTGATTTCTTCAATGCTTAAAAAATTTTCTTTGTACAAAATAAATTAGTTTCTTATTACAATACTTTTAGTACCAAGTTCATAAAATTCTTTGTCTCTAATGTCTGTGATAATGGCTATTATTGTGAGCTGCAGAGTATAGGCTCAGACAGACTCATTGTTTATTTTAGGTTTTTATCAATTGGTGTTAGTAAATCTGGTATTTTCTGAAATGGTTTGGTAAAAGCCTGAAATGGAAGTGTTTGTAAGCATTTTTCAGGCTTTTACCATCTCATAATGCAAATGCTAGGATTTATCAGTAAAACTTAGGATTTATTAGTTTTCAGGTTGTTAGCATAAGAAGTGAAAGCCTGCTACTTTCACTTCTTATGCTAACATTTTGATTTTTCCCAATTTTGTAGCAGATGATGCAGTTTCTGCTACAAACTCAGTCATACCTATTGTATATATGTATGTGATATACAATATGCTATATATATATATATAGATTTGAAGTGCCTATTTATGAATATTTAGCATTTATTTTTTGCAATTAATGTTCATATTTTTTATTTTTTAATTTTAATGATATGTCATATTTGAAAAAAACTCACAAATTTGGAAACTTGTTAAGCAGGAATTTGCAAAGTGAGAGCAACTGATATTTTCATTTTCTTGAGGATTTCTAATATGATACTCAAATATTAGTTTTCACTTAATTTTATGTGGAAACTTTCTGAAAATTAATTGCATAAATAGGGGACCTGTTGTTTTGTATCAATACATTTTTGATTTGTATCAATATGTGATAAATTTTGCTCTATTAATTAAATATGGCAAAATTATATCTTGCAACAGATAATTTAATGTCAACTGGATGTTTTATATAACTGAACAAAACTGAAGAGATGTAGACATTATGGAATTAATGACTCAAATTATGCAAAAATTCTTTTATTCCATATAATACAAAAGAATAAAAATTGTTTTCCATAAATAATTATTAATCTTTGCAGTTAATTTATCTGTATGATTAATAATTGAATTCATCATATATTTTAGTATTTTGTTTGGGTTTTCATAACAAATTAAAATTAATGTTTGATGATTTTGATTTTAAAATATTTGATAAATACAGTAGTTTCTCATATTTAATTATTAAAAATAATTTTGTACTTTAGAATGTATTATAAGGCTTATTTATTTTTAATTAATATATTATTAATTTTTTTAGATTATTGGAGTAGAATTTGTTTTTTTCATTCAGAAAAATACTCTTGATCGAAGGGAGCGCAGTTTAAAAATAGAAGCATATAATGAAAGTTTTTCATCAAGAGTAGTTATTAATGAAAATTGTACATATTCAGTAAGTTATTTTATATTTAAATATAATCATAAGAATAGAAATCAATAGAATAGAAATCAATAGAATAGAAATCAATAGAATAGAATGAATAGAATAGAAATCAATATATCAATATAAAATAGATCCCATCTGTCTTGATTTTTACACTTCATTAATAAGCTTTATTTTATTATTTTTTTTATCATATATTAATTTTTATTTATATTGATTATTAACAATTATATTGACCTGTGTCTTGCCAATTGGTTTTGAATTTCCTACTGATGTGCTGTACACATGTTCCTGGTACATCACTTATTTTGTTTGTTTTTAAAATTATATCAAAAATAACTTTTACTTCTAACATGATTTTAAAATAAGTAAACCACTGTCTATTATTTATCTAAGCAGTTTGAAATTTTTATTAAATATTTACCGTAATAGCTGTAGTTTATAAAAAATTTTTTATTGATAAATTGTTTAAAGAAAAATATTTTTGGAAGTTATTATAAGATTTTTGTGGAAAATTCAATTTTATTTATTTAAATTGCATTAATTTTGGTTTTTACTATTATAATTACTTTATTAAAAATTAATAGGCACAAAAATCAATGACATTAACTTTAAGAACAAAAAACTAACACTGCTTCACTTCTATTACTAAAGTTCCAAAAAACAGCACAAAAAGCAGTAGAAAATAACCAGGCTTAATGAAAACAACTAGGTTTAATAGAAAGAAAAAATGTATACCTAGTTGTTTTTGTTAAGCCTGGTTATTTTCTACTGCTTTTTGTGCTGTTTTTTGGAACTTTAGTAATAAGAGAAAAATTAAATCCACTGGAATGAATATGAGAATCTTAATTTTTGTTAGTAACTATATTCAACAAATTATAGTCTAATATTAAAATGCAATATATATTGTATCACATAAGATACCAAATTTATGATATGCATGCCCAAAATGATATGAGATTAATTTGTTTAGCACAAAAATTATTTGATGTACCACCATATGTTTTATTTATATTCAATACAAGAAAAAATTGCCACATTCTTATTATTATACCACAAAAAATAGAAAAATCATTTTCACTTCAAAGTTATATATAGGAATTTGAAAATAGTAAAAATATTTATTTCTGTTAATGATGAAATATTTTAATAATAATTTTAAGCCAAAAAGATTGATATAGTTTAAGTTTATATATTTTGCAATTTGATAAACTTTAATAATCTATTCTTTTTAATTTTCCAGAAACAGAGCTTGACCACTAAAACAGAGAAACTGTATTTCATGGAATAAATAACAGAATTTTGATGATTTATCAGCATTTGTTTTATCATTTTCTGTAGGTCGGTTATTCTTTTCTGGAAATGCAGTTTATTTCTTTAGCACACGGATTAAAAATTTGTCAGAATCTGACTTATTAGATTTTATTATAATATGAATTATATAAAAATTCAAAGTATATAAACTCAATAACAATATATATAGATATAAAATTCAAAATTTTGATATAATGGTAATTAATAGTGCAATTTTTATCTGTATTATGTGCCTTTTCTCATCTACTAGAAGCTGTAAAATTCCCTTTTTAAAAAGTTTTGAACCATTTATATTTCAAAAATCACTTCTACAATATATTTTGATGCATTGCATCTTTCAAAATATATGATGCAAAATATTAACATTAAATGTAATACTAATATCTAATAAGTTGCAAAGTTCTAGATTCTATCAAATTACTTGCAAACCTAATAGTATGGAGACTTTAAATCCAAAATTCACTAATTACTAGTTAGACTTCTATTTTGGAATCAATAAGAAACCTAACATGATTCTGAATATAAGTGAAACATTAGTATAAAATAAACAGTAGTTAACTAACTTATTCTAAAAATGAATATCAAATTAGAAATTAAATAAGTTTATTAACTGATACTAAACTTATAGAGTCAATAAGAGATTTATTAAATTGAGCATAAATTCAATAAATGCTCTGATATTAAAGTAAAATAAAGTTATCTCAAACAAAATGTTGCCAAAGAAATAATATCAAAGACCAAAATATCAGTAAATCTATTTAATGCAAAATATCGCTATACTAATACAAAAATATACTCAACTAGTTAATATGCAAGAGCTATTCTTATGTAATTAAACCTAACATTGCTTGTAATTCACATCACTTCAACAGTCATTTTATAGTAACGCATACAACTGACCCAAATTCAAGCTCATTTACATAAATATTATAAACAGTTTTTATTTCTTGCTTACAGATTACTATTGACATTTACATTATCATTGTTATATTTAAATTACAATGATCTTATTCCATTAATTATTGTTATTAATGGAATAAAATGGAATACTAATTTTATTCCATCTATAATTATTTGAAAACAAGATAATTCTTTAACTCAATTATTAATGAGATTGCAATACAGC
>WUQG02410575.1:0-16296 GCA_011317285.2 Androctonus mauritanicus
GACTTATAAGGTGTCATTGTAAAGGGCGGCAAATATTATTTTTGCCCGGAGCGGCTAAATAGCTAGATCAGGCCCTGTGATCAGCTTAACTCCGGCTCCAACTCCGGGTCTTCCAAAACTTCCTGGCTCCATGGCTCCGGGCTCTGATTCCGGCTCTAGCTCCCCAGCCCTGTTTTTAAGTCATCGTAGGCGAATGGTAAATGCTTGTATGAAATATTTCGACCGAACATTGCAGAGCATTCAAACTATTGGAGCTCATTTATTATCCATGATATATGTTTGATGCATGCAAGGTATATTAGTAATATTGAGAATCTTGCAAAATCCGGTTATAAGATAGCAGCTGTTCGAATTAACATAATACCCATATCATTGAAATTATGTATCATATAGTGCAATAATAATTCAATAGTATTATCACATTATTGAATTATTATTGCATGTGAATGATTTTATAATCACTTAAAAGAATTTTGAATGTATATATTTTAAATAATTTAAATCACTTTTCCGCCTATTATCTGATGGTCTATCAGTAAAATATCAAAAATAATACATTGTAGAGCAATGTTTTGTTTCTGATATTCAATTAAAATTTTAGATGATCATTCTTTTGTATCTATGCAATGAGATTGCTATGTGCTAATTACTATGTGGTCCCATTACAGGATGGCATTTATTAAAAATTTAGCAAAATCTAGTATTAGATAAATTAATATTTGATTAATTTTGCTAATGAGATTGCTATTTGCTAATTGCTGTGTAATGAGATTGCTATGAACTAGACTGCTATGTGTTCCCATTACAAGATGGTAGCTATTCGAAATTTAGCAAAATCTAGTATTTTAATACTAGATTTTGCTAAATCTACTATTGATAAATTAATATCTGATTAATTTTGATAAATGAATCAAATATTAATTTTGATTTTTCTAAATTTATTATATTTGTTTAAAAATCAAGTATAATAAATTTAGAAAAATCAAGCTTAAAGAAATGCTTAAAAAACATTTCTTTAAGCTAAATGAATTATATTAAATGAATGCAACTTATGTATTTTAAAAAATTAAATTATATAATCATAAAATTTAATTTTAAAAATTGTTTAATAACTCATACAAGGGATGATTACTTTTATTATTAATTCGAACAAAACTAGGAAATCTCAATATTTAATTTAAAAAAATTATAAATTAATTTAAAAATTTTAATTAAAACTAAAAATTCATCATTAAATTATCTTAAAAACAAAATAAAATTTTATATTTAAAACTATGTTTTTAAAAATTCAATTATTATTTAAAATTAAATTTAATAAACATCAGAAATTGTTGCATATTTTTTAGAAATTAAAAATGTTTTTCGTGTTTGCAAATAGTTGTTGCATGTATGATCAAACGGATAATTCCTTTTTTTATGAATTACATGTCAAATACTCTTGATGAATTATGATCTATTTCCAGTATTATGCTATTCGGAGACGACATTGAGTCTAGAAAAAGATAGATACAAATGACCATTCGAAATACCACCTAATCCACTTGGGAATTCCTCGAAATATCACAATTTACTCTTAGATTATTAAAATCTTTCCCAAGACTAACTAGATAAGATAAAAATATTTAAGGCTCATAGATTTGTTTCAATAGAAATATAAAATATGAAAGGAAATTTTATTCTAAGAATATACTTTAATAATTTATTTTCATGGATGAAAAACATATAGAGTAAATATATGAGTGATTTAGAAACAAAAGAATGTATAAAAGAATATTATTTATTTTTTCTTATTGAATTTTATATTTGACTTAGAAGAAATGGAAATAAATATTTCCTTTTTTGTTTACAGATATACTAATTTTTTAAGAAATAAACCATTATTTATTTAAGATTAATGTAATTTATAAATTATTATAGTATATAGAGAAATCGCGAATGTTTTACATTATTTTTTGGTGATATAGTTAGAATACACTATCAAATGGAATTCCTGCAAACGTCATTCTAAACTAGAATATAATCATCTTAATTCTAAGCAAGGTTTGAATTGCACTGAATGAATATAATTAAATTTTAACTTTTTTTATAAGTTAAATATGCTAAAATACCCTTATATTATAATTTTTGAAGAGAGCGTACCGTATAGGCTATATTTTTTTTTATAAAGAAATAGAAGAATTATAGGAGTCATCTTAATTTTAATATAAATTATAATATAAATCTATATCAAAAATAATAAATCAGTATCATTAATGATCGCAGTCCTATTTTTTATTTTAATTTTTTTCAAAAATATCATATGGCAGTTCTTGCATTCTGAAGATTCCATGGTCCATTTGATATTTTTAAGAAATAGAAGAGGGTCCGACTTTTTCATTCTATTATTCACCATCACTGGTGATCCTTTGAGGGTCTACTCAACGCTTAATGGGTTGCTAGTTATCCAATATATCCGTTACATATCCCACAAGAAGGATCAAGCAACGTAAAACTTTACAAATAACCAAACAATTCATTTCTCTTTTACAAGGATTTATTAAAGCTTCTTAAAGAGACAAAAAAATGATCTTCAAGAAATACCATAAGTCTTACATTTCTACTTGAAGCAAAAAACATTGCACAGTTAAAGGACAAGTTTAATTTAAGCATTTTTCAATACAAAATTTGGATCTGGAAAATAATGTAGGTTTTTATATCCAAAAAAAGATAATTTCAGGATCAGTATTTCTAGTAAAATCTAGATCATTTTAAACATATTTCAATAGAAAAAATATATAAATTATAAATGAATTTTTTCATAGCTTTATGTAAACAATAGTGCATGGAGCCATTTTATACTACTTTGTATTTTATGCAGTTTTGGGATGTTTATTGCACCGCGACAAAAAAATTTTATTACTAGTAGATTTACAAAATTTAGTGGGCTTCTATTTTAATAATTTTTTCGTATGAACTATTATTAATATAGACACTAGCTTTTTTGCAATCATAAAATAATCTGTAACCAGTATTTCAAAGATAAAATGTTTTATTATTATAGTGTTTATGTTTTTGTTACCGATTTTCATAAAAATATAACGATTTATATTTCCGGAAAATAAAATATTGATTAAAGAAATTGTAGCTCTCTACAATTTTTAAAGAGAAAAGACAAAATTCAGGAAAGCTTTATACATATTAGTTTTTAAAATATATGTATTTTTGCTAATAATTTAAATAGCTATTGAAGATCCTGTCTTATTGTAAATTTTATTGAATTCTGTTTGAAATTATAGACAATATATATTGACTTTTCAAAATATTAAAGAAAATGAAGAGAATATATTCAATATATCAATAAAAAATAACATCATAAATATAAAGATATAACAAGAGATAAAGCTTTATAATCAAACTATATATAATTTATATATAACTAAATTCCATTTAACGAGATTTTTCTTAGAAAAATTTTATCAAATTTCATAAATCTAATTATTTTCCTCCCATTTAAGCTATTCAACTACATCAACACGCATTTCCAACTTAGTCTTTCTCCAGTTTTCTTTTTTCCATATTGAAGTAATTTTGTGACATTGTTTTCTAAATAAATTATAAAACACATTATTATCTAAATCCAAAATTCATTATAATGTTTTTAGTTGTAGGCTGCACAAGATGAAGTTTCGAAAAATATTATTTAAATTGTCTAATTCGAGAAAAATGAAGATAGACCAATAAATTCGCAATGACTGTAGATGTAATAGAATAAAATAACTTATAAATTCTATTAAATGTTAAAAAAGATTTCTTCAAGAAAATCTTTCAATGAACTAGCAAGTAAGATTAGAACTGTTACATAATATTAGATTTTAAAATATATTTATCTCTTAGCTATTTTATTCTAAAAGAGATATACTTTTAGAGAAAAAACATCATTGATCATACATGAAAAGGTTAAATACAAGACTTTATCAAAAAACTCCCTTGATAAGCATAAAACATATAAGGCAAGAACTTCTTTCACAAAACTGGATGATGTATAGCCAACAGGAAACATTGATCGATAGGAGCATATACGGTGTCTCCTTTATATGACATGCTGAAGCTTCTAAAACTATTCAAAAAGAAAAAAAAAATACAAAATATGCTCTTACCGATCTTCTTGGTTTAGTTATGCATCCAATTTTGTAAAAAATAATTTCTAATCTTCCTTACTTTATTTTTCCATGCTTCATCATTAATGTTCTTTATTGAAAATATATCTATCATTACCTTTTATATTTAACTTATTCTTTTTATTTTCCATAAGAAGTATTTTTTCATTTATTGAAAAATGAAAAAAATTATCAGGAGTAATAATTTGATCATTTTTATCATTTAATTATTAGAATTTATAATTACATCCAGGTATTTTTTAATACTCATTAACAAAAAACATTAACATATATATTCTCTCTCGATTTTCTATTTTTTACTTTGCGAAGTTTAAGCAATAAAAAGTCTTCTGCTTCATGATTGACAGGCACAAAGAAAGTTCAGTAGTTGGCATGTTATCCATCAAATGGATGACATGAAATCTTCAATAGATCTCAAATAATAATAACAGTTAAAAAAAAGCTAGAAATTTAGAAGTCGAATCGAAATTCCAGTAAACTTTCAAAAAATAACTAATAAATCCGATGTTCTGTAAACATTTTTTAATTATTGAATTAAATGTAAAAATATAAAGCTGATAAAAAAGTAATTCAAACATAACAGTGCTGAAACATTCTGATAATTTTAAAAAAATACATTTTATAAAGAACAAAGCTACTAATAAATAACCTTTAATAAATATCTTTATATAATTAAAAATTTATAATCTAAATATTAATTTTGATTTGAGATACAATTATTTTATTTTTTATTTAACGTCTGTCTCATTTAGATAATAATAAATTAAATATTTATTATCATCATTTTTATAATAAATAATATTTAAATCTCTTTAGAAATCGAATGTCAATAAAAATCAGTTTTATTAAATAAAACAAAAAAAATGAATTTTAATTAAATCGGATTATAATGACTTAACTAAGTAATTGTGAAGTAGCATTAATTAGTCTTATTATATTTAAATCGTTATTAAATAAACAAAATAAAAATATTAATTATATTTCAATAAAAAAAAATGTGATGGAATATTATTAATTTTTAAAGTGTCATCTTCTTTAGATAGATATAGTAAAAGAAAATATGTAGCCTTGTAAATAATTTATTTCTGCCCCCCTTGAATTATGCAGCGTGAATAAGAAAACATTCCACGATGTAAAGGAAGATAGAAAATGTGGATTTCAATTTAAAATAGAACAATTTCATCAAAGAAAATCAAAATTCTTTCTTGTCTTTTTCTAAATGCAATAAAAAAAAATGTTTTTACATATACATTTAAATTGTTTTTGTTCGTGGTATTATTATGAGCAAAACGAATTCAACTAAGCGAAAATAAATCGCGACTTGTATCAACGATAACCAGCAAAAACATCCAAATAGTTTAGAAATTATTTTATAAATTCGATAAAAAAAAATAATCATTCACGAAATGTTATTCTTTAAAATTCAGAAAATTGTATTCATAATAATTGTCCACATTCTATTATGAGATATGATACGGCAACGACAACAATTTCAACACGTTTAGAGAACGAAACATTAGACAATAACTATTTATCTTTGTCAGATATATGTGAACTTTGCACAAAACGTTGTAACACGCACTTTGCCCAAAATGGACAAAGACGAATGAAGAGAGAAAATGGAATGATTTATGCAACATGCTTGCATTCGGATATATATTGTAAGTGTTGCAGTATTTATAAGAACAGTTATTTAAAAATATATATACTTATATATTTATATAATGGAATTTCTTGAAAATCTTTTATTTTATTCATAACAAACAAACTATAACTTTATTATACATATATATATATATTGAACTTGTCATTTAAATACTATATTATCTTGAAATACAAATTAAAATTTATTATTTTATAATTTATTAGGAAAATTAAATATTTATATTTAAGAGATATTTTTATATCTATGTTAAATATCTTAGTTTATAAAAATATTGCATTTTTTCATTATTTTTAATCATTTAATATTTCAATTCAAATACTGTATAAAATTTTTTCTAAATACTTGAAATAATATATTTTAAACTTAGAAATTATTAATCCTATCTTATGAAATTTTAAATTATTTTAAAAAAAAATTAAAATATATTTACACCTACGCTCATATACTACTGTACTTGTATATGCTTATTACTTAATTAATAAGCATGTATTGTATAATGTTATTGAATAAGGAAAATCTAATTATCTTATTTAATTAATTATTTTTATGTTTGTCTAACAAATATTTATTTTAAAATAAAGACAAACATCATTCAATATTAAAAATATGTAAATTTTAATAATCTCACATGAGATAAATTTGTATAAATTAAAAATTTATTTTTTACATTAATTAAAATAATTTTTAAATATTAATTTTTTTCTTTGTTTTAAAGTAAACTTTCGATAGAAAAAAATATATTTAATTTTTAATTAACGAAATTTTTTAGCCTTTTAATAAATTTTTAAATAAAAATGATATTTTCATTTCAAATGTAGCAACATGATCAGAATTACTTGAGAATTACATTCATATTTCAAAAAAATGTTTGCATAGTGAGCATATTTACATTCTTATATATATTAATGTTCTCTAATTTGTTCAAAATAACAATACAAATAAAAAAGACATGATATTTTAGCAGACAAAAAATCCTTCATCTATCCATTTCCAACAGCTACATTTATTTCTATTAGTATAATGTACTTCCTAGTAATTCTAAATTTCTGAATAGTTACTTAAACGGAAATTGTATATTACAGCCTTTTTCCTATTTCGTCTAGATTCGCTGCTAGCTATAAAAATTCGTTTTAGCTCTATACAAGTACATTATCGACTTGCTATACACCAAATCTCTATTCTAAAGGATCAGTTGAAAATTAAGAAATACTCCAGAGAATTAAATGCTTTAGGTAATAAATTCTGAATTTAAAAAAAGAAAAATAATTTTTAAACACGCAATTGAATATTTAATTTGAAATTCGAATACGCTAAGAAGTATAATTATATTGTTTACCACGTAATATTCTTGATGAGAAATTCAGTAAACATTCCTTTAATGAACTTTTATTTATTTTAATGTTTATTTTAGTATATATATTTTTATTCTTCTTTTATAACTTTAATGTTTGTTTACATCATTTGTTTGTATAACTTCAGTGTTGTTTATTAATATCATTTATTGTTAAATGGGTTTGTTGAAAATTTTAATATTTATTCACTTATACCTAAATATTGTTATATAATATATGTTATCATATTTTTAGTAAATGCTAAATATTTTCTGAATTTAATATATCCTATGAAAAGCAAAATTATGTATAGGTTGAAATCCGTATTGATTTCATATTTACTTATATATTTATTTATGATTATGATAAGTATAATTACATTCTCTTACCGATGATATATTGGAGGAATAATATACTAAACTAATCTATTTTTTCTTAAGCTAGGATGAGATAATTATATGCTAAAGTGTATATTGTTTATTAAATACTTCGCATGAATTCTTAGTTATTTGTAAATCATGAGGCAATTAATATAGAATGAAATATGTTCTCTTTAATTACAGTAGAATGTTATTAATAAAATATGATTTAAATAAAATCATAATATTATAGATACAATTGAATTATGAATATAAAGTAAAATATAGAATGATAAATGAATATTCTGCCAGAAAAATATGGCGAGTGATAAAAAATCGCCATATTTTTCTGACAGAATATTCATTTTAAAGAAATTTTACATCTGTATAATAAAGTAATAAATTTTTAAAATTTTGTATTTAAAATAAATAAAACAGACATTTAACAAGATAAATATTTAAAACTTTAAAAATTTTCCAGATAATTTCTTCTGGTATATTATAAGAAAACTATGAATCATAATAAAAGTAAACTAGAATATTTCAAGAATAGAATTTATATCTATAATTTGAATGAATTTATTTCTTTTAAAATAATACGTAACTTTGCTTATGTTGTTCATACAGGTATATGTAAATTAACTTTTTATTAAAAAATTAGTATTTTAAAATCGAATAATTATTGTCTTCAAGATGTGAATTTTAACAACAATTTTTGCACTGATAATAGATGGTTTCTAAAGTTGAAAATTATTTTCGAAAATGTGTATTATTGTTTATTAGTTTATGAATAAGATATTATAGAATATTGGATTTATAGAAGTTAAGAAATTTCTATAAATCCAATATTCTTCTAAAAAATCATAATTTCTAATATTTTTTAATAAACTACATTTATATATATATAACTACTGAACTTAAATGTTTTGCTCTTAAAAATACTCAATAAAATTATATATTGAAGATATTGTTTAAATTAATATTTTACAAAGAAAATAAATTATCCATATTTAGATATAAATTTAATAAAATTTAAAATTTTCTGTATAAACCGAGTTAAAATTGTTAAACAACTTCAAAAATTCAATAGCATGAGAAATTATTTACTAGAATAATTTCTATTTTATTCTGTTATTTAAAAATAAATGTTTCTTAATGAAATTTGAAATTTTAAATATTTTATAAATTAAATGGAACAAATAAGAAATAATTGAAAACAACTTTTTTATGTAATTTAAATTGAAAAACATATAAATGTTTAATATTAATAATATTTATCAGTAGATAATCCATATCATATAACGAAAACCAAGCTTTTAGGATAATTACTAAAGTAAGAAAACAGATATTAATGAATGACTTTCACTTAATGAATGACTTTTAGTTAATGTCTGAATCCCAAAAGAAGAAGAGCTGATAAACAGTATTCTTTCTAGTGATTTTAAGCAGAAAAAGAAGAATATTTGTTCCTGACTCAGCAAAACAATTTCAATTACTTAAATACATTCACAAAAAAGTTATTATATAAACTATATCACCAATTCCCTTAACAAATTTATTTATAAGTTTTAATCTTAAATAATTAAATAGAAATAAATCAAAAAATTATTAAAGAAAGTTTAAATGTCATCATTGAAAACAGTGTATCACTTACTAGTTAGTTCAAAAAGTATTACATATTAAATTTTAAAAGAAAAATAAATTATATTTTTTTAAATATATTTAGCTATAAATATATATTTATACAAAATTTCTTTATAATTTTAATATTAGATTATTACAAATTAATTATTTTAAATTATTAGATTGATAAAACACGAATATGTGAATATTGATAAATTTAATATATTTATAAGTATTTATTTTCAATTTTAAGAAATTCTATGACTAGGAAAATTGCATTACATTGTAATATTTATATTCATCATGAAGCATAAAGGTTAACATTTTTGCTACAACATTCGCAAATGATATAATATAATAAATTATAATAATATTTTTATAAACGATAATAAAACTTAAAGAATATTATAAATTATATACTATATAATATTTATGCTAAAAATAACGCTATCATTTGATAAAAGTCATAGATATATTTTTATAGAGATCAATTAGCTCTTAACCTAACTTAATGCTAATTAATTTTTAAACCAGCAAAGTAATCCTTATTTCTCCATAAAATATTAATAAACACTTCTATAAATTATCATAAAAAATTAAATAGAAACGAATATCATTAATTTTAAATACCATGCCAATTTTTGTCTTATTTAAATCAGTTAAGAATATAAGCTCAATTTTTTAAAAGTTATTCTGCAAATTGAATTAAGAATAATTTATTTTAAGAGCATCGAGTCTGGGACTACATTAGAGTATTTGTAAAGCATTTGTTTTTTATGTTTCATGAATATTGATAACTCAACTTATTCCAATGCGTAACTACAGTTGAAAATCTAATAATCTTAATAGATATAAATGCACAAAGAACATCTGTAACCAATTTCGAACTGCATTTACTTAACGTTTGAATATAAACATTAGCAAATACAAAATGTTGCAATAGTGTATTTTAAAGCGAAAATTTGATAATCAATGGATAATTTCCCAAATTTTATTAATTATTCTAATGACTTTCCTATTTGCTTTTTCATACTTTCCATAAACTGTAATTAAATTTATTATTTTTAAATTTTAATTATCCCAACATTATTTATATTGTATATATCTTAAAAAAGAATAAAGATTACAAAAAGATTAAAGACAAATTTCTATAAATCATTTTTTTAAATATAATGTCACTATTAAATTTTATCATCCACGTTAAAGAATGATTTTATTTCGCTGTTATTCATTTTTCTTATAAATGTATTTCATCTGTTTTCAGTTCTGATTCTTCACAATATGTCGTATCATATAACTAACATTTCATTGGAAGGAAGCGGATAAAAAATATTTTGTAAAGAAAGGAACAAGAGCGAGTGAAGGTTTAACGGATGATATCTGCTTTTTTTTGGATCGAAAGAGAAGAGAAAAATAAAAAAAAAAAAAAGATCCATTCTGAGAATTTGATATTTGGCTAGCCTGCTCTGTCAAATACATCTGGAAGGCAGCAAAAATATCCGAGAGATTTTTGACCTCGATTACAATAATAGCTGAAAGTCGTTACTTGTAATTTATATATATAGCCTTATATATATATATAAGCTTTCTATCATTTATGAATTTTACAGATTTAATAAAATTATACACTTTTATTTGCTCAAATATAAAATAAATATATTTAATAATATTTTGTTAAAGGCAGGTTAATCTTCTTTTATGCACATCTATTAAATATTATATTGATTATAAATATTAAATTTATAATTTCATTTGATTGATTTCTTTATAATATAAATCTTGATATTAAAAATAATAACTACAATGAGTGAGAATTATTAATAAATAAAATTTGTATGGATAATTATTTTCTAATACAGTATTTGAATAATTAAAATATATCTGTCAAATACACTCTATAAGTTTAATTGATCAAAAATAATTATTTTATTTTAAATTATTTCTACAATATTTATTAATTATCGATTTATCTACCCATAAATGATAATGCAATAGAACACTAATGAATTTAATTATAATTTTAGCAATAATATTAATATATACGTTTCTCATCAATATTTTAATGCAAAATGGAAAGAAACAATAATAAAAAAATGCAAATTTCATTAAATTTATATTTTGAATAATAGCTTGAAAAGATTAAATTCTATTATGAAATTCTGTATGATATTTTAATGTAAACAAAATAAATTTCTATAGGAGATTTTTCTGCTAATCATTATCATATAAAAAGAAATATATCGATTAAAAATTCAGTATGAATAATGTTAAAACTAAATAACAAATTGAAAAATTTGATCATTAGTTAGCTTGAATTGTGACATATTCTATCAATACAGCATTTAAATGATTCAGATTTATAGAATTAATTCAATACAAAAAGTCAAAGACCCATTTTAAAGTGTTAATTTATATATATTGCAAAAGTTGTCATTTGTTTCAAAAGGGCAGATGGAAGCAAACATCATCATCATCAATTATTGAATGGGAATACATTATATATATTCTGAAAATTTATATATTCTTAATTTTACTATTAATTTATTTCTTAAATAATCGTGGAAAAAATAAATTATACGCACTTTATTTTTGTAAAATTTTAAATACAGTACATCAATACTTCAATAATACTTTTAGTCACCAATCCTTCAAAATTAATAATATTAATCTATAAATTATTATATATTATAGTATTTAATTTTATGATAAAATTCATTAAAAACATAAAATTACCGATATTTTTGAAAGTGATTTATAATTTTTGTTGGACAATGAACTTGCTTCACTGATTTTTTTTTTTTTTTTTTAATCGCTTTAAATTGAACTTGACTATACTGTACTTCTTTGCCAAGAATTACTCTCTTTATCGATTAAAGTTGTTTAGAAAGCTTTTACACATTCAACAAATTCATGAGATAAACTGCTGGATTATATATGTTCCCGAAGGTAATTTTCCTCGCTGTAATGCAGTAAGTCTTTCTCTTTTCGAATAATTTATAACCATTTATTATAATCTTTTCTTACATACTAAGATTGATTCTGATAAGATAATTACTTATCTAAAATGCTTGAAGTACTTTGTGATATAGATAATGAATTCAATAAAGTTTCGAGCAGTTTTACAAATAATAGGTTTAGAAAGAAAATACAAATGAGTTTATTATCTTCCTCTTTTTCTTACTTTTTTTGATAAAGTAATATTTTTTTTATTATTATTCTACAATAGGTTTATTAATTAGATACCAGAATGCTGTTATATAATAGAAATAAAATTTAATTATTTTCAAAAATGTAATAGTCTGTTGATAATTCTAAACATAAATTTCATATCTGTTTCTTTTTTTAAAAAATAACAATATTAAGTTGCTGTGCAAACTTCTTTCCTTTAATGATGTTTATAAATTGTAAAATGATATACAGTATGAAAAATATATTTAGGTCCTTTCTTATAAAATCTTATTTTTGCGCTGAATATATACAATTTATTCATACTAAATGCACATTAAAATTTTTAATTATTGTAATATAATAGCGCAATTCATCCAAATTATATAAGTTATATATTTTTATCAAATAGCTATTACTGTACAATCTAAATTAATAATTTTAATGAAACAAAACTCAGTGATGCCAATATTAAAATTTATTTAATTATTTAGGAATTTTTTATTATTAAACTAATATATTAGAAAGATGTGTTATTTTAGCTAAAATAGATATCTCCAGTTTAAAAATTTTAATTATAAACTATTTTCGTTTTTTGAAAGTTTAACGTTTACAGCATTATAATAATTTATAAATAACTTTTAAAAATTAATTATGAAATACAGTATTGTATGCATATCCCATTTAATACCAGAGATTCACTTCTGAAAATAGAAATATTATAAAAATCAGCATTATGTGTAGATTTATTATAGCATAATCTCAATGAAGATGTGTTCCTAACATCATAATTTATTTTTTACAACCAATATATCAGGAATCTATTGGGTCAGTTAAACAACAATACATTAACTAAATAAAACATAATTAATAAATATAATTTAGTGCACACATTTTGTATTGCTAAATGAATAATAATGAAAGAAAAATTAAATATAGTAAGTTACTGCATCATTAATGCATGACACAGTTCTGAACATAGTGAACTTGCAGCATTGGGAAAAAAGATTGGCATTACTGAAGAAAAGATGAACCAAGCTGTTACTCATCCTTCAAAGATGAACCAAGCTATGATGCTTTCTCCTAGGAAAAGAAAATGATATCAAGGATTGATTGGCTAACTCAGAAATGTTTTTTTAATAAAAAATATTCTATTGAATCAACAGTATGCAGAACTGCATTAAATTGCAAGTCTGTATTCATAATAATTATTATGCTATTATTTTACTGTTAAGTTGTTGGTTTTAGAGATGTAACAAAATAATTTTTATAATAAATTGAATATCAATTTTCCAATTTTTTCTTTAAAAACTGAAAAAAATAATAATTTTGTTATTTTAAAAATGGTACAGGTAGATCTATTTACTTCAGATGAAAATAAGGTTGTTAAAATTAAATTAAAAAATTTCAAATTGTATGACGTTTAAGTTGTATTTTGGTATTACAGAATTTTAATTATTAATTGAATTAAGTATTCAATAGTTCAGTTGTTTATTTAAAATATTAAAAAGAAAAGTGTTGCCTCTGACAGAAATGTGGCTGATTTCTTTGTATCGACGAAAATTCTCTTCGAAAAATGAACTTAAAATTATTCTAAGTAGAAAATATAATACTGTATTCTGTTTTAAAAAAATAAACATAATACTTTGCCTGAGTTTATTTACAACAAACTTTAAAAGAATGTGTTATGTTTGGTCTTGAATAATTCATCAATATTTTCGAATTATGCCATTTTTCGAGATCAGTCATATTTTATCATGAACAATTTTTTTTCTGTTAACAATGGAGACAATTTTTTAAATTATAGTATTTTTGAAATTAGAAAATCTTGAGAATCTAATGTTTAATCATCTCCATTTTATTACATAATATACGTACTGCATTTAAAAATAATAATAATTTTAAATTTGTTATTTAACAAGAATAGAACCTACAAATTACATATCGAAAATTAAAATTTCATTTTCTTATTAAAATTAAACTTTATTATTATAGAAAAATATTTACTATGAAATAAGATAAAACAAATTTATATACAGAATGCATTGTAAAGCTGAATTGTTAATGAAAAAGGTAAAAAGAAGATTTAAGGAGATTCGAAGATCTTTAATATGTTAGTGTGTTCATTATCTTCATGTAATCCAAATATTAATTTGTTTATGTTTATTTTCTGTAAAATAAACTTATATGCAACATAATTATTGCTGTTTTAGTATTGTATAACATAAGTATTATTATATAATTCGTAGTATTCAGATACATAAGTAAAGTGATGGTGAATACTATCAGAATCATAATTTGCAAATGAGTATCACAAGTGGTACTCTAGTTTAATGTAACATTTAGCTGAATCTTTACAGCAACGAACATATAAAGAAACATTCAGGCTGACATGCTACTTCTAGTTTACATTATCTGATAAAAATAATAACTATTATCATTTTTCGAATCTTCTCTTATAGGCATAAAAATGGATTTAAATCTTATACGGGTTAAATACCATTTAAATCTTTAAAGTATAGACTTAAATATGTTTATCAATCAATAATATTAATAATTATATTATAATAGATTTATATTTAAAATTTTTATTTATATAGTGTACTATATTTTGTTTTTTCCTGATATTTTTAGTTTTAAATAGATTTCAATTATTCTATTTACTAAAATATTCAATTAAAATATATATGAAATATAAAAATTAATTGTTCTGTAATTATTTATTACAGAACAATTAATTTTACTTGTAGATTATTTTTTTAAATATATTATACTTATTTATTAGTTAAGATGCAGTTTAATTAATAATATAAGCTTATATCTTATAATTAAAAAATCATTTAATGTAAATTGTTTATATGCATTTATTAATTATTATCAATAAAATTTAATTTTAATATTTAAATATTGCATTTTTATATTTATTGAATTTCTCAATATAAAGTTCACTTAAAGAAAAAAATTAAAGTTTATTTTAAGTGTGAAAGAAATTTTATTTTTAAATTCTGTAATTTATTAAAATGACTAAAAATTGTATTTTATAAATATTCTTTGGAATATTTCTATTATAGGAATATAAATTTATACAGCGAAAAAAATTTTAAATATCAATGATTTAATAATAATGATATAATAATTAATTAATTAATATTATAAAAGTTTCACATTTAATTAAAATATGTATATCATCAGATAGTTTGTTTTCTTTATAATATAAATTTCGTTTGTATTGATGCATTAAAGCATTAATAAATTTTTTATTTTAATGAAACTATATTTAAAGTTCAGATAAATACTTTAAATTAAGTTGGTTATATTTTCATATACATTAAATATTAATTTTATAAATTTTTAAAACTATTTTTAAATTATTGTTTTCGCCTTTATTTATTCAAAATATCTCGGGAATTGCTATATAATTTTTTCTGAGAAATGTTTTCTTAATTTTTCACTGTTAAAATGATTACCCCTTGGTATTCTAGAATGAAAAAGGCAATTTGCTTTAACTGTTAAGAAAAGAAAAATGGCAACAGATAAATTTTTCTAATTTGTTCATCTTATATTTTTGAACTGATATAAAATTTTCATAATCCTATTTAAGAAGAACAATTTCAGTCATTTAAAAACAAATTTTAAAAGATTGAATACGATAAAAGTATTAAAAATTAAAAGAACTTCGTAGGTTGCTATTTATATATTTTAAATTTAGGTATATGTTTCTATTTTGAATTGATTTGAAGGAAATTTTTCCGATAAACAATATAGACATCGTGATTTTCTTCCTCCATATTGAGAAAGATGGGAAATGATATGAAATCTCAGGGCCGTAACTACTGTACGCAGCGCCTGTGGCAAGGGTCAAACTTGTGCCCCCCATTTTTTCATTTAAAGATAACAATGCTGAAACTGAATTATCTTCATCAAAATGAGTTGATTTTGAATCTGCCGTAAGATAATTATTTATTTGTAGGTATAAATAAAAAATCGTTTAAACA
>WUQG02410586.1:0-33600 GCA_011317285.2 Androctonus mauritanicus
CTCACTTGTGGCAGCGACCATTGCTATCCCGAAGTGCTCTAGTTACCTGAATAATGGTAGTTAGCAATGTGACCACCGCTTTCTTAACCGCAGATACCGTATCGGCAGATACCGTAACAGCGGTTACGATAATGGCAGTTAAGCTGCAGTGTGACCGGGGTATTTTAGTCGGTTACCGACTGCGCATGCATATGCGTAATTGATACTCACGTGTTTGCTAATGTTCGGCACGAAATGACAGCTGAAAACAAAGACTTTGACACAAATTTATTTATAGAAGAGATCCACAACTTTACGACGTCGCTTTCTTTGACATAATAAGAGCCACAACAATAATTCCTCTTCCAAATCCATTTTGTTAATATCTTCCATGTTTGATGTCCGTATCGACCACAATCTGTGGTCGATACGGACTTCAAGCGACCATTATAATTGGTTGCGAATGAGCGATACGATGTAAAACAGATAGCAGTAGAGAATTTATTACCATTATCGATTTGATGTTTGATTTAAAACATAATAATCAAATTAAAATATTTTAATCTTTATAAATACTAAAATGTTTTTTCTTTCCAAATGTTGGCAATTTAACTGGCATGTTTTCCATTTCCATCCATCCATCGTCTGTTGTTTTCTTCAATTATAATTCTATTATTTAATTGTCGATAAACACTAATATCAATTGAAGTTTTGTTGAATATGTCACTTCGCATAAATTTTTGCCTTTCAAAATACTTATATACGTTAAAAATAATATTTCTACCTTGACTGCGCAATGTTTCTCTTCGCTTACAAAAAACTGTACTATCCACCATTACTGCTAAAATACTAAAGGACGATCACGTCATTCATTGTATTTATTTAATTTTAAGCGATTACAGATTTAATTTAATATTTAATAGCATAACCACGAAATGCAAAGTATTAATTCGATAATTTTTAACGATAACAAATATTTCAAATTATTAGCGATGGTAAAAAGTAAACTGCTATTGGATAAAAGAAATAGAAACTCGCTATTCTATTGGATGGATTGACCTTTGCAATCTATAAGCTCTTTATCATATAAGGCAGTGTTATTCAAACTGTGTTCCACGGAATCCCGGGGTTCCACAAAATGTTCTAAAGGGTTCCGTAAACATACATAAAATATTCATCAAAATGATGAAAATAACTTTATTTTGTAATACTTTTTTAACTTTTATTAAAATATAATAAAAGAATATTAAAACGTTTTTCTTTACATGTACTATCTAGATTGTGAATATTCTATTGTTTATGATCCCCTGTTCCGTGAAATAATTTTATACTCATAAGTGTTCCTTAAATTGACAAAGTTTGAAGACCACTGCTCTAGAACAAGGGTGGGCAAACTATGGTCCGCGGGCCACATGCAGCCCGCGGTAAGTGAACAAGTGTAAGAATTTTTTAAAATTTTATCACAGAAATGTTAAATTAACAAACAAGCAGCACAATTAATTAATTAAATTTAGGTTTTGTACGCAAAAGCTCTCCATTTTAAAAAAAATCTTTTGTCAGATTTTTAAAGGTTTTTTTAAAAATCTGGATAAAAAAATCTTTCTGGTACATAAGATATTATGAGTATCTCATGTATCAGAAAGTAAAAACATTTTTTTTTTACAGGCGGCCACTAGAGACATTACAGAAGACCGTGTGGCCCGCTATCAGAAAAGTTTGTCCACCCTTGCTCTAGAACATTTTCTATATTTTCGAAAAAACCGTGGCATGTTTAGAAGAGTTTTGTACTTCCGTCCAATTTTTTTTATATTCTCATAACAGCATTATTTAAGTTTAATATAAAGAAAAATTCATAAAAAATAAATCTCGCTTGATTCCCAAATCTGGATTTGTGCAGCATTATCTAGATTATTTTTGATATATTGCTATTAAATCTCATATATCATAAAACTAGACAGATATTGCATATTTATTCAGGAAGTTTTTTCTTTTTTTTTAAAGAAAAAGATCGATAAAAATATCGAGAGAAAGCTTTTAAACTTTATTGAAGCTTTTTACTCATCTTAATAATTTATCATTCGATTGTTCTTAAAAGTGCAAAAAATTCAAATATTTTATTGATTAATCGCTTACTGAGATAAGTAGTAGAGAAGATGTTCATGCTACTCCTTCTAGCCGTGTAAAAATCAGTTGATTTCCTGTAGAATTTCATAAAAAATGTCCGTTTAAAACCTTTAAAACAGATGTTTTGACACCTAACTCAAGTTCATCCAATCACGACTTTTAAAAAAAGATCTCAAACTGTAAATTTCAATATAAAATCCATTCGGATAAAGCAGATTTGTTATGCAGGCGGACGAATAAAATGGTTGAGTTCTACCACATTGCTGTGAAGATCTGCTTTAGAACGGTACGCAAAACATTCAAATTTATTTTTTCCCTCTTTATAAGTTCGTGTACCGTCTTAGAAATGTACCGAAATCTATATTCTCATTCGATATCTACTGTAAACTTTGCTTATTTTTACCTGAGGCAAAAAACGTGTCAAAGGAATGACAGAATTTTATCGATCGTGTAAGTATAAAAAAAAAAACGTATATGGGAATTATGTGAATGGTTTAGTGATATTTCTCTTTGTTGCTTGGTTTAAAAAAAAATTTATCGTGTTTTTCACTTTTTTCCAGATTTATTTTTTTTTCCGAAGAAAAAAAAAATTATATATTTTTATTTCTGAATAAAGTAAATCTCTAGTTTTATATATTGAGTTACACCAAATAACGTAAAAAGTATTGGAAATTTTAATAATTCAACTACAGCGCTAGGATGAATGATAAATATGACAGGAAACATGAAATTCTTTCGCTCGAATAAATAAAACGACGTATGTGTATGTGTTACTTTGAATATGCAAATATTTATATTTGCTATTTAAAAAATCTGAATTGCAAATATAATAATTCTATCCGGTAATAAATTCTCTCTCTCTCTCTCTTTTATTTTACTGTTTTTGTCTGTGAACTCTGGTGCGATCATTCGTTAACACGGATTCGTTAAAAATTTTTCATTTAAGAATTTTTATAGAAATTATGCTCGATTCTTAATCAACACGACAAATAAAAAACTACTTAACCAGTAAAATTTACCCATTTTATCAAGAAAGATCGAATTTGTTTAACATGTCGATAAGATAAGAACGCTTTCGACTTGGTTTTGCTAGGAAGAAAGCGCTCCAAGAAATTCGCAAATATTTTTTCTCGATATTTATTAATTTAGACTAGTAGACTCTGCCAACTATTTTTATATCTTTGCTAGTAGATATTGGATAAAAATATCTCCATTAAGCAATTTCTTAGAAAGTATAATTATTTCCAGTAGAAAATTAATGCATCAATAAAACCAATTTAAACAGTAAAATTTATACATTCTATCAAGAAAAATCGACTTTGCTTAATTGAAAAAAATGTATATAAGATCTTTAAACTCAGTTTTTAGATAGAAAGTACTCAAACAATTCTCTCTCTCTCTTTTTTTTTCTGTTTTCTCCTCGATATTTATTAGTTAATTAGTAGAATATGCCAGCAGCTTTACTGATGGATATTCGGTAGAAATTCTTTATTTAACAATTTCTTAGAAAGTATATTTAGTTCTAAAGGAAAATTAATGCGTCAATAAACTGGATAAACAGTAAAGTTTGTACATTCTATCAAGTAAAATCGAGTTTGCTTAATTGCAAGCAAGCAGTTCTGGAATGTACTAATAGTCTACTTTTCCAACATGTCTCCTGTTTTGGAATGAATAAAGATATGTGATTAAAAATATGTCATCAATCTGAATTAGGATTCGAGATTGGATTATCAGTTAGACCAACTTTGGCTCTACATCTCCACCATTATGTGAAATTTGAAAATAGACGCCATTTTAAAATGGATAAAGATGAAGGGTTAAAAAAGATGAGTGTGTAATCAAATTTAATGGCACAACGTAGATTTAGAATTTTAAGATAATCCATTAATTAATTTGTGAATTATTAGTGGAAAATATATACAGTCAGAATACTTAGCAATATAAGCATACAAGCATTATTTTCCTTCATAAAGTAGGCTAAATTTTTGAGCTTTAGACTGTTTCTAGATCGAAAATACTCGAAAAATCAGGTAGTATTTTTTTCTCGACATTTATTAATAAGTAGATTATGCAAACTTTACAACTATATTTTTATCAGTAGATATACAAAATTTCTTTAAAATTCTATCTAATTTTAGCGAATAATCAATGTATCAGCATATTATTAAACAATAAAATTTGAGCATGCTATAAGTTTAATAAAAAAAATAAATATTAGCGCTTTAGATTTGTTTAGTGCTTTATTTTCTAAATCGAAAGCACTAGAACAATAAATGAATATATTTTCTTCGATATTTTTTTTTCTACTAGTAATTTTATTAGTATAAAGAGCTTTACTAGTAGATAACTTTAGTAGAAAGAGTTTTACTTGCATAATATACTGTATACTCTATTTTCTAGCAGCAATTTCTGAATTTTAGCACATTTTCTCGTGATGGATATTGTAAAAACACTCATCTCAAAACACACAAACTGAGAAACCGAAATATATATAAAAAAAAAAAATAATAATTATAATCAGGTATAATTTAACATTATTAATTAAGATGCTGGTAAGTGTAGAATTTAATTATTTGACTTTACCTTTCTATCCGTCTTGCAAACTAGTTTGCCTCTAGCCGGAATGAATGTTTAATTAATCATACCTTCCAAATGACAGATGGGACATTCTCCACCTCGGGTCTTCATTAGCAACCACTCTCTTTTTTCTGTAATATATTTTTTTTCGTTCTAAGTTTAAGAAGAGAAAAACTATCCAAAGTTAAATAAATTAAAAAAAAAATTAAAGTTGAACTGTGTATGTTTAAAAAATTATTTCGTGTTTAATTTTTGTTATTTTTTTTTTCCTCGATAGAGGAATAGAGGACGTTGATCTCTCAAGGCGCATCATTACCTTCTGTATGTAATCTGATTGTTCAAGATTTTCTAAACTGGAGAATAAAATAATTCTGTTTTATAATTAAAAACTAGAACTGTAGGTCCGAACAATTAAAAGGATTTAATCAAATAATTAAAATTGTCAAGTGCGGACATTTTAATCTGTTTGCGACAGAAATTTTAATTAAATCTGCACCGAAAGCCGAATCCGGTTCGGTGCTAAACTGTAACTTTGTGTCGAAATGTTTTAATTAAATTTATTCGAATAAATTCTAAAATATAAACGTATCGTTTGGTGGTTACCATTTATTATTTATTTATTTATTTATTTATTTATTTTAAAAATTACATAATGCCAGAATGGTGCCGATTCACGAATAGCGCGAAGAGTGATGTATAGCATTCTCATCATCATCCGACCACAATATTTTTATCGAAATACCAATCACATTTTCTTTTTTAACCGCATTTCGATCGATGTTTAATTACACGGGGAAAGAAGTTATTTTTCTTTAGGTTCAACATCTTCACGTTATTCTTTCATTTTCTATACGAGAGAGAGAGAGAGAGAGAGAGACACCATTGATTAAAAGAAAAGTTTGTTATTCCCTTTTAATGGTTTGTCGTTGTTAAGACGAAGGAGATTTCCTTCTTTAAATTAATTATGTACATCCATTCATTACACGGATAAGTATTGGATATCAACTTTGTTATTTTTCGAGTGACAGAGATGATTACTACACGAAAAATATCGAGTTATTGATTAACCGACTTGACTTTAGATGACTTTTAAAACAGTAAAAAAAAAAAAAAAAATATAAATAAAACTAGACAAAAAAAAATATTACGTAAAAAATGTAAATTTGACTATTCATAAAATAAAATTTCGGTTATTTTAAATAATTTAACTACGCGATTCACGTTTTATTCAATATTTATTAATTTAATTTAAGCATGGAAGTTTTTCGTGACGGATCGATAATTTGATGTTATTTATAGAAATATTTTTAACCTCGATGGACCTTTTTTTTTCTAGTTTTGTAGTGTTTTTTTCTTTGTCGTATTTTTTGTATTTGTGTCCTTTGGATTTGTTTCGAGATAATTAGAATTTTTTTTGTTTTTTTTCTGGACAGTCAAACTAATGTTTTATAATTATGTTTTGTTGTGTGAGTAGTTTGTCTTGTTTTAACGATTATGATGTAACAAAATTCCAAATTGTGACATTGTAAAAAAATAAAATATCACTCTTTTACGTCAGAAATGACCGCGTTAAAATGGCAAACGTGAGTAATTCGAATTGATGTATAAATATGTCGGATAGCACAGAAATACATTCTTGAAAGTAGATCCATTAAGTAAATCTCTTGTGTATCAACTTACACGCAAAAATATAATCCTCGGAACAAATAAAACTTATGCGTTAATGCTTTGTAGTGCCCACAATAAACGATATTGCCGCTGTTAATCTGCTGTCCATCCAGAACAAATTACCAAAATGCGTGTAAAAAAAAAGAAAAAAAATCTTATCTTCTGATATAACTTATCTTATTTTAATAAATATATTTTATTCATTTTCGTCTTCCATTTTAGTAAAATGTTTCTCTCCAGCAACGGCGAGATTAAAGTCTTTCATCTTCAATAACGTTTCTCAATTTTGTAATGGAAGTTTTTGAGATATTTGTCTATAAAATATTATTTTTAAAAAAATATTTTTATCTTGTTTACAAGAAAATTCTCAGAAAAATTGATTTTTCTTTCTTCCTTAAAATAAATATATATTTTTAATTTAATAATCTTTAATTGTTACACCTAAAAATTTTGTTTGATTAGAAAATAATGTTTATAATAATAATAATAATAATAATATTATTATTATTATTATTATTATTATTATTAATTTTTTTCTTGTATTTTATTGTTACGTAATGGTGAATTTAGCTAATAATAACAATATCATTATTACGTAATAAAGAGAGTACACGCAATTTACATCGGCAATGACACAGCGCTCGTTAGCATAATAAAATTTTTCGATGCATTAATTAAAATAAATCTATAAGAATAAAACTTAATTACGTTCAGTGGGCCTTTTTAAATTATTTATGTTTATGTTTAACACGTGTAAAGTATTAATTGGGAAAGGTATAAAAAAAAAATAATAATAATAAATAAATTCCTCTTTGCATCTTGTAGCCTTAATTATAGAAACGATCTTTATCATGCAATCTTTTCTTCCCATATTCGATCAATTTATTAATCAAATATTAAAAAATCCTATCATCATCTACGTGGTCGTCATCAACGGAAGAAAGAGAGAAAGAAAGAAAGGAAAAAAAAAGAAAAAAAAAATTTCTTATCGTTTGTCTAACTCATCATTCTCCATCTTTAATGACTCGTACCTCTTTAATTAGATTTAATATTAATAAAAGTCATTAAAATGATAATTTCTACGAATTTCTCTTCCTAGATAATTCCACTATTATCCGTGGTATTAAGAGACTGTTTTAATTTATTTTTTAAACACTTTTGACGTAAATTAAGGAGAATGATTTATATGCCACTTCTCTACACGTGTAATAGTTCAATAAAAATGCCACGCCCAGATTCGCATTAAACATTGCTTTTGACAAATTGCAGCTATTGTATTCGACTTGACACATGACATTCTCATCACCTGTAATTAAGATCTGCCTTATCTGTTAAAATAAAAAAATAAATAAATATAAGAATAATAATTTCTCTTACGTCGTAGTTCTTAAAAGTAATTATCCGAAATAATCAAGAAGTTTTGTTTCTGATAAAGATAAATAGAATAGGTTCATGTAAACATGGCTCCAATCAAATTATTCCTTTGGATCTCTTTTTTTTTTTGTTTTTTTTAAACCGCATAATTTATGTTTTTAGCAAGATGAGAAAGCCCTTCCAAATATCTAAATAAGTAAAAGTTAAATGGAGCCGACAGATAAGAAATTTTACTGTGTAAAGTTTCGGTGTTGAATAAAATATTTAAAATATTAATATTGGTAAATTTATAATAAATAATTTACCTAAATATTTACTTGTCTGTAAATATAAATACATTCTTGGAAGTAGTAGAGTAATTTGCTTAAATATTTACCTGTCTGTCTTTGTTTAACAGACAGTTAAACAAAGACAGACAGGTCTGTTTACATAAATATTTATAACTAGGTCTATCTGTTAGGTCTGTTTACCTAAATATTTACAACTAGGTTTATCTGTTAGGTCTGTTTACCTAAATATTTATAACTAGGTCTATCTGTTAGGTCTGTTTACCTAAATATTTATAACTAGGTCTATCTGTTAGGTCTGTTTACCTAAATATTTATAATTAGGTCTATCTGTTAGGTCTGTTTACCTAAATATTTATAACTAGGTCTATCTGTTAGGTTTGTTTACCTAAATATTTAGGTAAACAGACAGTTAAACAATAGCAAAAAAAAAAAAAAAATAATAATAATATTCTTCCCGTTCGAAAAATAAAATATTATTTTTGTTGATTTTTATATTTTTATCCACCAATGCCGCCGTTATCTTATGCACCGTATCGATTTAATCAATATTTTTCGAGGAATAGAAATTCTGTATTTTTCCTTTTTAAGTCTAAAATACAAACATGACATCAATCACAAAAAAATAAGAAAAAAAAAAGAATTTTTTTTTCTTGTATTTTTATCTTTTTTCCTGTGTATATAGATATAACCGGACTCGAATAAATCGTGGAAGAAAAACATTTAGGATCTAAAATTGAAAGCAACAGATCAATTGATGCGAAGAAATCCTCAGAAAGAATGGATCGCTTTGCATCCAATTTTATCTTAATGTCGAAGTTTGGATCTCTTAAAAAGATTTATTTTTTTTTCTTAGTTTTATTTTTAGAAAAGAAGAAGAAGAAGAAGAAGTTAAGATTAGTTCGTAATGTTTTCTACACATATAAAACTGTAGACAGTAAATGTTATTTTCATCAATAAATTTCTTCCCTCCTAAACAACATGATATATAGCACGAAGCAGCGATTTATTTTTTACAGATAACTGCACCATTTTTTTCTTCTTCTTCTTCTTATTATTATTAATTCTATCTTGTTAAAATTTTCGTTTAAAATATAATAATTTCGAGAAACAGAGCGGAATAAAAACATTCATTTCTTAACGATAACAAGGTTGAAGAATAATTGATCATCTTGAATTTGTTTATAGACTCGTCTCTAGCTCTTCTTCTTCTTCTTTCTTTCCTTTTAAAGTGCTAGTCACGTTAAAATCTTCACGCTGAAAAAAATTAAATCTCTAATTCGTGATGTTAACATACGACGTCTTACATGATTTGGACATTTGACTGATAAGCTTTTCAGGACCAACCATTTATTTCTAAGGGATAAAAATATCTAGCAGATGAAATATTTCTTCGTCTTTGGTCGATCGTTACTTCACAGAGTATAGAAGAATAAGATCGATGTTGAATGTCTGTCCAGAAGCACAAACGATGATGTGGGATGACTCTGCAGTATTGCCATCAATGGATACCAGAAAATAGAAAGGACTCTTGTATATTATATCAAAAGATAAATGGCTTCAGATAGAATATTACTTCACAAAGAACATCTCATATACATGTTGACAGCTCCACATTCGGCGAATTTTATTCACAAATATGTTTTCTCCAATGTCTTCTGTGCTTTGATATACGAGTAAAACGATATGATTTATCGATTAAAATCGCTTTGAAACCTTTATTAATTCCTTTTATACGCCACCATCAACATCTTGCAAGCGTGTAAGAGTTTACAGAAAAAAAAAATTATTATTTGCGGTATATAATTAATTCGGAGCGATTGGGCGGAGCAACAGCCAGATGAAAACATGATAGATTTATCGCTGCAAAGAATTAAAAAAAGTAAATTTTGATGGGATCCGCCCAAAATGGCAAAATTTATTACCAGAAATAATTCTCATCGAGTTTATTTAAGATTCAAATTGATTTTGCATATTTTTAAACGAAATTTTTATCGAGTTTGATACATATAAACTTATATATATATATTTTCTTTCAAAATACCGAACATTATTTTTCTAGATATTTTTTTTTTATTTTTATTTTCGACACGTCTAGTTCTGGTCATGAAAAATTAATGAGTGGTTATATCTAAGATGTTTCTAGATGTTTTAATCCATTATTCAATATTAAAACTCTATATAATTTTAATAAATATACAACTGTATAAAATATATATATATATATATGCACTTAATTTATATTCAGTACAGAAGTTTATAATATTCTATATAATCATAAGTTTGGAAGAAATATTTATTCAGTATACGTTACTGTTTCCTTTACTTTATTCAAAAATATTTTTACTACACGCATAAAATTTTTTTTTTTTTTTTTTGCAGAAAGTAACAACAGCATCGCTTTTTATATTAAATAAAACGCATTAATGTCGACCGAATTTCTGAGAAAAATCTTTATACGACGAAAGAGAAAGTACGCAAAACTGGAATTAATTAAAATTAACGCGTGAAGAATTCAATATCGCTTCCGAACGTGTTTAATTTTTAATGATATTTATACAGAAACCGAATCGAATTAACATCGGCCAATTTAATTTCGTTTAAAATCTTTGAATGTTCTTTCATCTTTGTCAGAGTTAGTGATGAGGATGCTCGTCTCCTAAATCTCGTACAGTGCAAAAAAATATTACGGAAATTTAATATTTTAAATTTAAACAAACAAATATAAAAATATGTTTTTTTTTTTTTTTTAATATATATATATATGATAAAAAGAATCTCGAACATTCTCTCTCCTTTTTTTTTTCTTTTCCTTTTAGAAAATTTAATGAAAGGAAATAAATATATTCAGAGTAGAAAGACAAACTTTTGTCTCGACTGAATATTCACTAAAAAGAATGCATTAAAATATTTTTGCCTCTAGCACTAGGCATGTTGCAAAGTTTATCTGAAGTTTGCAAGATAAGGCAAACAACCCTCTGAATTTATGCAATCTTCTTTGTCTTCCAAATTCTCCGTAAGGCTCGTAACTTTATATTTAAAACGACTATAAAAGTTCCACACTTGCTTTTTTTTTTTTTCCTCCGCCATACTTTTTAATCAATTCTCTCCTGGTTTATATATTTTTTACTGATAAGGATGCAGTTTTCTGAAATGGTTTCAGTGGTCATTACGGATTTTTGTAGTAGTCTCTTTACGGAATATTTTTAAAATATTACTATTATTATAAATCTTCCTTTTTCTGGGTGACGCGTTAGAAATAAATTTAATCAGTGAAGAAAATATCTAGGGATTGCATTTTAAAACTAGTAGTTACGTATGATAAATTTTGATAATTTTAGTAACACGTTCCATCAATAAAACGTCGATAAAACTTGTTAGAAAGTTCATTCTCTTCGCTTGAATTATTAATAATCGTCTAGGAGACAGTAAAGATTAATTATTAATGGAAAGATTTTAAGCAGGAAAAAGAGATGATGCGGAATCTCTGGATAATTATCAAACTACGTACTAGTTCTAGAAAATATTCAAGAAAACATAAACATTTTTAAAAGAATTATTATCGACTTAGAACATAAAGATAATTAGACATGTTTTAAATAATTTTCCTGCTCGCTTAAGCATTGATTATAACAGCTCTTTCTACTTTTAAATGGAGAATAAACTTATCTAAATTAAGAAAATCAACTCTAAATCCCTTAAACTGCCATTGTTATGTTGTAAAACGTGCTAGCGTTATCGTACTGGTCTGTCCGTCTTCATTCCGTTAAAACCGGAGTAAATCTACTTTAAACGATTAAACGTCGCTTAATTAACTAACTATCCATGGCGTGTTTTCTGAACAGAAATTGTACTTTTAAAATATCAATTTCTACATTTAATTGCCGAAAGATATCCCAGGATGAGAGAAAATTTAGTTTGGCCATTCGTTCGGTACAATTCGATCTAAAAGATTAAAGTTAATTAATCGTAGAGGAGACAAAAACCATAAAAAGTAAGCCCGCTGGAACCAATTATAAAGGTAAAACTTAACAAGTCTTTTCTAAAACTATGGTTGTTAACTGGTCGACAACTAGAAAGAGTAAATTGCATTAATCAAAATAGTATAAAGCAAAAGCCATTAAGAACAAGATACTTGGAGGGATTACCACCACAAGTTGATGACGCAATATCGTAAAAGAGAAGGTCTAGAAAAGAAATAAAACTAGACAAGAATATTGCATGCGAGTCGGATTAGTGCTCGACTAATAAAATAAAATAAAATAAAAAAAACTATTAAGGAATAAAGATGAAGTTGTCCACCATCTTGACGACTTTCAGTGCAAATAATAATAATAATAATAATAATAATAATATTTTTATTTTACAATTTTCATTTTTTGCTAGTTATAATTAAACTTCCTCCAAAAAAAAAAAAAAGAAACAGAAAATCTGACATTTTTCTCGTTACAATCTTCATTTTTGTTAATTATAAATTAATATTTCTCATAAAAAAAATTTGCATTTTTCTCATTACAATCTTCATTTTTTACTGATTATAATTAAGATTTTTGCAAAAAATCTAGCACTTTACTCTTTGCAATCTTTATTTTTGCTGATTATAATTAAGATTCCTCCAAAAAAAAATCTAGCATTTTTTTTTCATTACAATCGTCACTTTTTACTGATTATAATTTTAAACTTCCCCAAAAAAATTCTAGCATTTTTTCGTACAATCTTCATTTTTGCTAATTATAATTAAGATTTTTTCCAAAAAAATCTAGCATTTTTTGTTTCGTTACAATAGTCGTTTTTGTTAATTATAATTAAAATTTCTAAAATAATCTTAATTATATTAACAAAGTGAAGACTGTTGCGAGAAAAATGCTAGATTTTTTTTGGAAAAATCTTAATTATAATCAGCAAAAATAAATAAATATTGTAAATAGTAAAATGCTAGATTTTTTCTGGAGAAATCTTGATTATAACCAGCAAAAAATGAAGATTGCAAAGTAAAAATGCTAAGTATTTTTTTTTCTTTTTGCAGTGAAAATCGTCAAGATGGCGAACAATTTCGTCTTTGATTTTTATTCCTTAATAGTTTTTGTTTTTTTTTTTTTTTTAATTCCAAAGAATTTCTAACGAATAATTTTGCAAATTTTGCAAAACGCCAATTCGAAATTTTTTATTTATTTTTTTAACGTTTGACATAATAAATAAAAAAAAGTTTATGGGTGATGACGTTATATAAAGGTGCGCGTATGCAAATTTTAATTACATTTAATCCTGTTTGCTCGATTTTAAAATTTATTGTTTCGTTTATCAATTAAAAATATTACCTTATGAATTATTTAAAAATTTTTCCTTTTCTTAATTATTCCCTCCCATGGTTTAATAAACATAAACCCCTTTAATTATATTAACGATGCACCTCGACTAAAAATTAAGATCTTAGCTGGTAAGCATCATTAATACGGATTTAAGCAACTTAATTGGTGATAAAGGAGAAAATTCTGAATAATTAAACATTATTATATATATAACTCTCATAAATTTTAGAGTAAATTTAGAATATTTTCTCCTAGGAATCATCTTTTATTCATCTTTATATAATGGAAATTGTTTTAGTCGAAGAAGGGGAAAGAGAGAGAGAGAGAGAGAGAGGAAAAAAAAAGAAAAAAATATTTTTCGTGGCCCCCGCCCAATCTAAATATGTTTAATGGCATTTTTCAGTTTGATATTTGAGTTCCGAACCTGGAAAAATATCGTTTGCCCTTTAATTAATTCTAAAAAAAAAAAGCCAATTTTCACTGGTTTTAGAGTGTGATGACCTCTTCGACTAAACCAGAATAAAAATTCTTTTAACAAATGACCCATTTTAATTATCATAATGGAAAGTAAGTTTATTTTATTCCTTCTAACGACCGCATTTTTAATGTTTTCTTTCATCTTCTTGAGCTTTTTTTTTTTTTTTTTACAGAATAAAATATAAATTCGTGTAAATTTTTATTTATTTTTTTTCGTTTAATAATTTATGAAGTACATCACGTCGGTACATTGGATAATTTATAAAATTCTAAATGCTCGCATAAATATATATATATAGAAAGCAAGCAGTTTAGAATGATAATAATATGGAGACGAGTTTCGATTAAAAATTCTCATTCTGGCATAAAATAAATAGAAGTTATTAAGGAAGAAAAGGAAGAAGAAAGAGAAGGAAAAAAAAATATATTCGAATTTTTTAAATAGGAAAATATGCATCAACTGGAGCGATTTGAAGCTTGCAGAACCGTTTTTTCGGATGGTATATTCTGTAAATAATGAGCTTGTAGATTGTTATACTGGAAAGTCTGTGAATCGGTATGATGTAAATGCCCGACTGCATTGAACGTTTTTTTTGGGGGGTTAACACAAAACAGGTGAGAAGTAAATTAATATCGAACACGACGGTGTTTATCGCATGCGAGAAGAACAGGAGGACGAAAACGTAAGGAAAAGTGGATTGGTTACACAAAAAACACTCTGTTAACGCGTTTAAAAATTAGCTTTAAGTTTGAAGCGATAGAGAAATTCCCTAAAGATAAACTCCTTAACGAACAAGGGCGGCGATGCCAAGTTAAGTATCTGAAGCAATTACCATCATTCAGCATTATCTGATTCCTCTCAGAAAACAAACGGACGATGTGCGTACTGAAGACTGCAGTGGTTGTACTGCGCAATGAGGTTGTGTGACGAAAGGCATTTCACCGACCTCAGACTAGTCCAGTCAGTTGATGGCTTGCAGTCGAGATGGAAGCAGTAAAGGCATGTCTGATGCTATCCTTCTTAGCAGCTTATATGTTATCGGTTAAACCGGAAGATGCAGATACTGTGGACTTAGACGAAACGGAAGTTAAGGAATTACTTAATTTTGTCGTTTCCGAGATACAAAAGTTGAAATTTGAACATCGAGAGATTGATGACTGTTTGGGATTGGAGATCGCTAGCATGTTGAGTGGAAGGAAACAGGTAAGTCAGTCCATCGAGTGATAAGTATCTTTGTCCGTGGTAGATTTGTTTCTGAATGAATACGTGTTGTTGTTGTTTTTTTTATTTATTTATTTACTTAGATGGGGAAGGGAACGAAGTACACACTGACGTTGAAAGTGCAACCCACCAGAAAAGAAAACGAACACTGCGCCCAACGAAACGTTACAACACAAAGTTTAAACGTAAGTTTAAATTTAAAAGAAAAAAATGTTTTGAAGGAAATACTGTTTTAGTAACAAAATCTGATCGGTGCTATTTATTTCTACCCACTTTTCAAACTGCCTCTCTCTCTCTACTACTACTAACAATAATTCACTAAAGTAAGGAATGTGTAATTCTTTTCAAAGTATTTCTCTTTTTTTCTTTTTCTCTTTTTCTAAACTTTTGTCTTGACAGCTTTTGTTTCTCTTGGAAGATTTTATTTGAGTCGAACTTCTTTCGCTTGTTTTCAATTCCTAACACCTTTTTTTTTTATTTTCCAACCTTTTTATTTTCTACTTCTTTTCTATTCGGTCGGACGATATTCCTATACACAGTATCAATGATTCATCAATCACTCCATTTTTTTTTTTATTCGTTTGAATGGATCAAACTGAAATTTTCCCATTTTTTTCTTTCTTTCTTATCTTTACAGAAAGAGTTCGATATTTCTTTAAATTTTCGTTATATTTATAAATAAAAAAAAAATAATCAAAACTTTTCACTTGTTAGCATCCCGGATAACGAGGAGCAAAACAAACATTTTAAGGATTAATGCGTGATAAAATTTTTTTTAACTATAAATATAGCTAATTTTACAAGTTTAATTTTGTTAAATCGAACAAACCATACAGGAAACAGTATTTACATTATGCCATGTTCAATGACTAAGCTCATAATGGTAGACCACCGGGAGTCTAGTTGGTTCTCTGACTCTAATTAAATTCTCATCATCTATCTATTCTATAGATACTAAACGTTGATAATATCTGACATAAAATTCGAATGATCTAAGCATTCTTTAATTTATTTGGCATTAAAGATTTAATTTTCTTGCAAAAATACGGACAAAACATACATATATGTTTTTAGTACACTAGCATATTGAGATGAGGAGTAATAAAAGCTCTAAAAATAAAAAAAAAATAAAAATTTATTCTATCATAGAGAGCGGATAAAACCGAATTTATTCTAGTCGAAAACTGATAAAATTAAAAAATTTATTAAAGTTATATAAAGTCAAGAATCTCTCTGGACTACATAAAATTTGATTGCAATCAATTTAATAACCATTAACCGATACAAATTTGCTTCTGGAGGAAATCCATAATTTCCATTACTCTTTCCTTATTTAAATTACGTTATTAAAATGAAATTTTAACTAAGTTTTGTAAAAAGAACTTTCGAAGTTTTCGAAGAGATGAATAATTAATACGAGAGAAGAGTTTCTGTCTGATCCGAATGATTTAGCATCTTTCTCTATCTCATCTTTGTTTCTTTTTTTTTTCCTCTTTCTCTTCTTTTTTAAACGTTCTGTTCTCCAAGTTTTCGATTAATTTTCAGGACTGTAAACAAATTGTTAAATTATCTCTAGTAGGATGCTAACATTTTCTATCGATCTAATCAAACTAAATTATATGTGGTAATGTCGTATCCATGCTCCAAGAAATCCGTCTGTAGAGAAATTATCCGAGATTTAACAAACTCTATTAAATTTTAAATGATGGAATATGTTATCTCTCAGTTAATTAAACCGAAATTTTTCTCCTTTTTTTCTTCTTCCGTTTATCTAACACGAATCTTACTTCGATATCATTTTTTTCGCCATATTAAACATCGCACGAAAATGTTGATAACACCGTTTCATCTTATTAAGATGGTGCTGATAAATATATGTATGTTTTTAAGCTCCTGCACGTCTTAACGAATTGAAATTACTATTTTTTTATTATCTGTAAAGGATAAACAGTATAAAATAATATTTTTTTAAATTTTAAAGCCTGAAATATGCGAAGCAGACGTACTGGAAACTAACGACGGTCAATCCAACCAAAGAACATTGATGCGCTCGACATGCTTACAAGTGGAAGAACTGCAAAACTAAACAGCAACAAATATTACCATAATATGTATTCATCTATGTACTTTACTGTATCTGTACGAGTGGAATTATATTTAAAACAAAACAAAAAAAAATACGAAGAAGAGGAGAAGGAGGAGGAAGAGAAAGAGAAGATAGATAGAGAGAGAGAGAGAGAGAGACGAGCTTAGAAGATGGCTTTCAACATATCTTACATAAAACTTGTTTGTTGGAAAAGAATATCAAGATTTTAATTCGACATTTTTTAGTGTTTTTTGCAAATCGATTATTAAATAAATTTAAAAAAAAATACAAAACTTGGAAGAAAATATTTGGTAGAAAAAAAAATATATATATATATATATATAAAAATATATAAGTAAGTATTATATTGTAATACGCTGTTTTAATTGGATTTATACCTTTAGAGTAGATATTAATTAGTATTGTGATTAATAGGACAAGCCCCGTGTCGGCAGTGTCAATGTTGAATAACGTTTTGTATAGTATATCGATTAAACGTCATCCCCTTAATTACAGAAGTTGCTGTTTTATCTGAAGTGTTTAGTCAATACAACAACATAAAATGGGTAGTACTTAATTCGCACCTTATTATACGCAACTTAAATAACTCTTTCCACCAAATTTTTTTTCTTCTTCTAATCTGATATACAATTTTCTTAAAACGCAATTAATTTGTTTATCAGTAAACATAACGGAATCAAATTTTTATTAATTACAACCGACGAATGTGTTAAATAATTTATTACTACAGTAGTTAAACTGTTGTATTATTATTGTTATTATTTGCGTCTTAATTGCTTAACTGTCACGATTTCTTGGTTATTTATAATCAAAATTAATTATTCAAATTTTAATGTTTTTTTTTTTTTTTGTTTGTATTATACGCGCGAGGAAAATGTGAATTTTTTTTTAAATTTTTGTTCGTGTTTTCGGATGATAAATTTCAGTTATTAATGACGCAGACGGATTCTTAATGTGCTTATAAGAATTGCTGATGTGTCGCACTATTCATTTTTCGTATTTATGGATGTCTGCAGTCGACGATATTCTCATAATTTACTTGTTTTCCCCGACATAAAACTTATTAAAATATAACACGATGCGCCATTATCTTTTAGACTTTTAAATATAAACTAATGCTGTAAATTTTATTTGGGTTGTAGAAAATCCGATTAATTTACTTGGACTTCGTATCTAAATTGGATTTGGAATTTTTTTTCCTCTTCCTTTTTCTATTCTTCTATATTTTTTTTTCGTCTTTCTTTCTTTCTTTCTCTTTCTTCCCCTTTTCAAGTCGAACAATTTATTCTTCCTGACTCAAACCGAATCAAACTTTTGTGCAATATTATATTTTGGTCATTGAACCGTTTTTTTTGTGTTCAATAATATTTTTTCTTTCGATTTTTACGTTGCATTCTATCATTTAACTTTAGAAAATCGACAGAGTTTCAATTTTTTTTTTTTAAATATTTCTTTCTAAGTTACGAGAAGAATTAAAATACAAATTTTAAAAATTAAAAAAAAAAATTGTTAATATATTCTACGAATAAAAATGTTATCTGTGAAAATTCTAATGATTTATTAATAAAATTTTTGCATTAAAATAGTCGAGTTAACGTATTTTTTTAAACAATTTTTTTAATTAAAATTTTACTCGGTATCAAAAGAATTGTTAATAAGAGAAGAACAAAAAAAAATTTGAATGTCCACGTTTTAATTTTTCCTTCTTTCGCCCGAGGACGAAACGTTAAAGGAAAATTTATGTAAATAGTAAAGTTATGGATACAATACATCAACAGAATTTTTTTTTTACTTGATAAATAAAGAATAGAAACAAAAATCAGAGAAGTGATGCGGTAACTCTTCACAAGATATCACTCGAGGAGTGATCAAGTCGACTGCAGATAAACAACGATTTATCGATTTTTTGGACCGATAAATCAAACTTAGATATCAAACAAATCATTTTTATTAAGTTTGGAAATATTTTTAACTGACAGAAACGTTATAAATTCTTCAAATAGCGACTTACTCGTTTTAACAGTTTGCGTAAACTTCTCTATAATATTTAAATTAAATGCATCAGAGCGCTAGATCGTTGTTACGATCGCTCTCGCGAGAATTTCTGCCAGCGATTTTCTGAACGTAAATTAATTTAAATTCGATGCATGAACTCGATTTAAATCGCGTTAAAAACGTTTAAACAAGAAAAATTCAATTTTTATTAAAAAAAAAAATATCAAGCAGTTGTTCTTCATATCGACCATGTACTGTGTTCCAGTGTAAAAAAAGAAAAGGAGTGCGATTACCAAGTCAGTCAGAGCATCGTCCCTATAATGGTAGATCTTAACGCTTCCCAATGGAACTGCAGCCCCTGTGATAACCGGCTTCACTGCACGTTAAGACGGTATTGCAGGTAAGGTTATCTTTGAGAGGAACTATGACTCTCAAGAGGCCCAAGAGCACATGATGCTTATTACATTAATTACTACGTTTATCTTCTTTTCTTAAATGTTCATCATTTCTATTTACGTATATTCAGTTAATTTGCATTAAAAGCGAACGAGTCGCATCCGTTGTTTTTGTTGGAGATTTTCCCACAAAAATTCCTCCGTTTTGCATAAAATGTAAAGTAAATCGGTCTCACCGAAGTCTTTAGCAATATCTTTAATGTCTATAATCTTGATTAATTCTTAAAATTAAGGTCCAATTTCGGAAATTAACTCGAACGCCGTTACTTCTCTTCTCCTTCCACACGTATCATATTTCCAAAAAATCACAGTGAAGCATTAAAACGGCGGAATTTTTAAGACGAACGATATTAAAATAAAACTGTTTAGCGCATTTACAAGTCGAAGGATGGTTAGTGTTAAAGGTGATGTCGCTAAACGATGTTACAAGTCGTAAAACGACTATAACATCTTAGAAATTTCTTAATGAGTGTTAACTCAACCAATAAAGGGAACGTAATAGTGGTACATTTACATGACAGCGACTTTAAATAACGACTTTTTTCCTATATTAAATTTACGATTTGACAAAACTTGTTTAAATGCGAAATTTTATTGCCTTCCATGTATGAAAGAACCGGACGGGTGTCAAGTAAGAGATTGCAGATAAGAATTGGATAACTCAAGAAGTAAATGTTTGGTCTTGGGGCTATAGACAATAAACCTTCTTCATCCCCAACAAAGTGGTATAGGCAGGTGATATGTCAAAAGAGGAATGGTTTAAGGGCAACGGCATAGCTTATATATAACAGATTTTCTCCGCCCAAAAAACCCACACACATACACTCTGATCGACTCGAAATTTTGTCATTATTTCGCATTGCGCGATCTCTAGCGCACTTAAATTGATTTTGTACTGCGTGATATTTTTACACGCTATTAAAAATGCTTACAAAAGAAGAGACTTATCATCATAAACTGGATTTAAGAACGTACCGAACTGGATTAAAATCGTGTTTTGTAGTTAATAACGCATGAATTTTAATGGTCGCGTAAAAACCGCGATTTTAAGATAAGCTCTTTAAGGAGTTTTTTTCTTTTTTTTTTAATCGTTAAGTTTCCGAAGTAAATAAATAATCCTCCTTTCCCATTCGGAGATTATTATTGCTATTATTATTTGGGAAATTAAATTATCGATGAGTTCGAAATCGATAATGATAATCAAAATGGCTTCCTTGCTAGTATTTAATTAAAGGATTGGCGTCGTGTCGGCACTTTATCATACAAAATCATCAACATCCAGGCAACATCTTTAAGGAGAGCGTGTTAGGCTAGACATCATGTTGACTAGAAAACCATAAAAATGTCAAAACCATAGGAAAATATAGTGAAGAGCACAGATGGAGTAAATTCCTCACATAAAATATTTTGACGGAAAACTTCCTATTTACACTTTCCTCGCTTTCTCTAGATAAATATAAAAAAAATAAGAATTCGATTTTTCGGATTCGATTTTTATAAATAAATTTCTACGTTTAAAATCAATAATAATAACGCAGTAGTTAAGATTTATGTATATTTGTATAATTGACGCCCAACAACGGATCGCTACATAACAACGGATTTATGACGTAATAATGTACGATCTAACAATGGGTTTAATATATAGCATTGCAGTCTAGTAATGGATTTATAACGCAACAGAACGCGAACAAAAAATGGATTTAGGATGCAGAAATATTTCAATTTCACTTAAAAAGAAGTTGTGTGTAAAAATATGTTTATGACGTAACAATATACTATATAACAATGGATGCGTGACGTAAAAATTGCGGTCTAACAACGAATGATTCGTAACAATTACACTCTAACGACGTAACAATTATGATATAACAATGGTTAAAAACTGAGTTTGTGATGTAATAATATAGCATTGATGAGTGACGAAACAATTACGCTCTACTGACGTAACAATTGTGATCTAAGAATGGGTTAAAAACTGAGTTTGTGACGTAATAATATATCAGTGATGCGTAACGTAACAATTACGGTCTAACAATGTATGAATCGTAGCAACTACGCTCTAACAATGTAACAATTATGATCTAACAATGTTTTAAAACTGAGTTTGTGACGTAATAATATAGCATTGATGCCTGGCGTAACAATTACACTCTAACGACGTAACAATTATGATCTAACAATGGTTAAAAACTGAGTTTGTGACGTAATAATATAGCATTGATGAGTGACGAAACAATTACGCTCTATTGACGTAACAATTGTAATCTAAGAATGGGTTAAAACCTGAGCTTGTGACATAATAATATAGCATCTAAGCCTATTTCAGTTAGTAATGTTAATTAATAAAGTAAAGTTGATCATTATTATCTTGAAATTGTATAAAATACTGCAATAAACATTTTTCCTGTAGGAGTAATAAAAAAAAAGAAAGAAAAACAATTTCAGTAGTTGCAGAGGCATAAAAGAAAACTTTGAACAACTGCAATAAAATCAGAAAATTTAAAGTGCATTATTTCGATTTATCTTTCTCCTTAGATATATAGAGAGAGATAGTTGAAGAAGCCGAAAGTAGTTTCGATAAAAGTGGAGAAAGGTTAAAAGTTAAAACCTCGGATACGTTATTAAAAAGAATGTTCGAATGCAATTTTAACTTAATCAAAAATGTTGTATTAGGTTGATCGAGGTCATAACTCAGTCACACTTCCAGACAGCTATTAGTGACAGTGCTGTCATCATCTCCCTCCCTTTCAATCTATCCAATGGTACGACCCTTCTTTCTAAAAGTACTCAATTCTCACTCTCAACCGTTACTTTAGTTGCTTATCGATTTTCAATTATCTTCAGTTTTAGAAAACCATGAAAGCAGATTTACCGAAATACTATTTCCAAAAAAGTATCAATACTAAAATTGAAGTTGTATATCATTCACCTGCGCTTTTAAGCTAACAATGACGTTGAGTAGATAGGTAGAGAATCCCAATGGAGTTAAGGTATATCTTTGTAAAACGTTACATCCTCCCTAAGCAGTTTTTGTAATTCTTGCTGTATTGAAGTTTCTTTTTTTTTTTCTCCTTTCTTCTTCTTTATACAGTAGGAAGTTAAACTGAAGAGGATCCTCCGAGGATTGATGTTATTTGCACACATCTAGTTTGTTTTGCACTGATTTAAATTTTTTCCTCCTTTAAAGGAATTCTTATTCTGCTTAACTTTCTTTATTTGTTATCTTAATTGGTTGGTAAACTGTTTTCTTCCTTCCAAAATGCACTCGAAGTTTGCCTTATAGTTCAAACTAACTTTATTTTTTTTTTTACGTTCGATAAATTTGCAATTTAATAATAATAATAATAGTAATAAAAAATATCAGAAATTCGACATTATCAAATTTTCAATTTGACAAAGAAGAACATAAACATTAAAGTTGAAAAATAGCTAGTACTTTCGACTGATTTTTTTTTCTTTTTAATCGATAGAACGATGCGATTTTTGCTCCACACGCTGTATAGATATCTATGAAAAATCATAACTATTATTGTTATTGCTCTAGCGATTCACCTTATGTTCTTAAGAGTTTTTACATCACTCGCATCTGGCGAATATAAAGATTGCAGATGCACTTTAAGTAACGTCCATCACAGTAACCAATACTCAAGATAAAATTAAATTAATGGATACCAACGTCGTTTCCTTTAAAAATTTTTTTTATTTAATAAATAGCCAAATTTATCCATATCCGGCATAAAAATATATATGAATATGTGTATGACTGCTGCATTGAGAATATATTTTTTTAAGTTCTCTGAAAGTTTTACCAATTGCAGTTACGTGTGAAGAATAATATCCATATTGAATGCAATTTCTAGTTGTCGGCATTAAGAAAATTTCTAGCAAATTTTGATACAGATCACGTGCATTAGAAAACTTCTCTTATTATTTTAACATATCCTTTCCTTTCTTCCATTTTGGTCGAGTAAATATAAATTTTTTCTCTTTATGTTCAACTGCTGGGTTTTAAAGAATAAATTACCGAAGAAGAACTATGTAGAAAATTCTATAAATCGATTTTTAGCATATTATACATGCACTTTTTTTCTTATTTGAGACACATTTTTATTACTTTCATGTCTTATCTAGTGTTTTATTTCATAAAAAGTTAATTACAACCACGTCAGAAGTTGCGATTTTAAGAGTTAAGCATGAAACTCGATTTTCGCGAATTTCAGATTGAAAAAAAAATTAATTAAAAATTCTTTAATCTAACGATTAAAAATAAAGCTTTAGAAAGTGTTTTTTTCTAAGTTTTAATGGAAAATAATTAAATTTATTTATATATTTTTAACAACCATAAATAGAAAGGGATTGAACTAGAGAGTGATGTATTTTGTAGTAGAATTTTAGCAGTAAAAATATTATTTTTATCGCTAAAAATCTTTATGTAATGGCAAAATGTATTGTTTTGCACATAAATCAATTTTTAATTTTTAAATATAAAATATTTTATCTCTATAAATCTTTAAATTTAGACAGTGTTCTGTTGAGATCAATCTTCAGCGAGCGAAGTGCAAAGTTTGGAAGTAATTTGCGCATTTACTTTTGCTATTTATATCATAAAATTTCACCATTTCGTTGAATTTTTATATAATTTTCATTATTTTTCAATAACAGGGAGATTTATAGTGGAATTTTTTCCATCTCTGACTCTCAGGTGCAGTAAACAGGGACAAAAAAGAAAAAAAAATTTATGTAATCATCTAGTAATCTCTAGAAACAATTTAATCTATAAAACATCTAAAATTCGATTAAAAGAACAGTTTTTTGCAGATTAAACGCCGAGAATTTTAATCAAAATTGGTTTATGTTTGTATATCGCATATTCGTTTTGGATACAACTGTTTATATAAAGCAATGAATGAAATTCCACCTGCACACAAATTTAATTTAACAGAGGATTTCTCTTAAGCAAATGGACAAATTACTGAATGCGTTAGCACATTACTAATCATTTCAACGGTTGTTAATTAAGGGTAGATGTTCTTAGATAAAGCAGTCGAATATTCAGCTGGAGACCAACCAAGACTGACATATCCCATTATCTATTAGCTAAAAGGTAACAGATGAAGTGCTTTTAAAATATTTATCCTACCTCTAGATCGTCCGAATTAAAGAAATGTTCCAGAACACCACTAATCCGGATTAAATTATCAATTAGTTTTATTTTAATCCTGACAAATTGTTCGAGTCGAATGCCTTCGCTCATATCCGAATAGATAGCATCCGCATCTCGAAAGATGAATAATTAACTTAAAAATATATATAATTCGTAAGAGAACTATCATTACATTTTATGAAAAATTTATCTAAAGAATAAAATTTTACGATTAAATAACGGAAAGAAAACTAAATTAAACATACTAAAACAGATATTAATAATGCAAGAGATTCATTTTCATGAATAATTCTAACAGAAATTCTACGATATTAAACTGTATAGTTTATCTGTCGTATTCTTTAGATAAGGCCTTCCATTTTTATGATTTTTGTTGTTTTCTTTTTGTATCACAAACCGGAAAGATCAAACTCTTAATAAGGGGATAAAAGAAAAAGAACCGTCATTTGATTTAATTCGTTTGGACAAAAGAGGTTTGATTTTTCTTTTCCAACCCAGCTTAAATGTTTTAAAAAGTGTTCCAGTAGCTGAAAGACTGCTTAGACGTGAGACTTATTTAATAAAATCGCCAAAAAATAACACTAAACTTTATCCAATTCTCACGAGAGATTGGTAATTGAGAAGGAAAGAAGACGAGAAATGAAGAAGTATACAAACTCTATCCGATTATTAAATCTTATCTCTAAGTTATAAGTATTGTTTTGGATAAAAATCTTGTTTTAAACAATGGAAAAAAAGCTTACAACATTCCAGACAAAGTTTACTAATTAAAAATTTTAAACGGGAATAAAATGAGCGATAAAAAGTTTCTACGTAAGGGAAAAAAAATGTTAAGAATTTCTTTTGGCCATCTAGACAAGAAATTCTTGTCTGAATGATAAGTTAGTGTATTCTGAGAAGATAAGAAATAGCAGGGAACAATCGAGAGGCGGGATCAACACCGAAACAAAGGTCAACACCGAGAAGGAAATCAATGGGATAGAAAGAAAAACAATATGAGCAATACAGCGTGAGTCATAAATCCCCGAATAAGGAAACACATTGGTTGCAGTAATATGTGTAATGAAGCCATAGCCAAGATTCCTTCCTTTAATTACTCTGGCATAAACCAAATAGCGAAATTTCTGCACGGTCATCTATAAATCCCATCGTTAGATTTGTTTCATCTTATGATTTTCTATTAAAAACTTTAATACGAAATAAAATCAATTTTACCGTTTTTTTCTTATTATTTTATTACCGTGCTTTTTTTTAAGTTATAAGATTTTAAAGAAAAATTCAGCGAAAAATGCCAACCAAGCATTAGTTTAAAGTAGAGCTTAAGAGGCGAAGTGCTGGCAAGTGTGCAGCCCACCAGAATTTGGAGCGAAAAACCAGAAAACTGGTAGAATTAATGTTGAATTTATTTAGGCGGATTTAATAATATAAAATGTAACAAATTATTTCTCCAAATTTTATAATTTAATTTTTTTTTATTTACTTTTATTAAATTAACAGAGAAAAATAATATAAATACATTTATAATAATAATAATAATAATAATAATAATAACAGAGAGAGAAAAGAATTTTTGTTCCTCTATCTGGTATGAAGAAAAAAAAATTTAATCATGTTAATTAAACTGTTTGCTTTAAATAAAATTTATTAATGAGGTAAATCTGATAATTTGAATTTCTAAATGAAGATAATCTTTGAACGTTTTGTTGACTTTTTTTTTTTTTTTGTTTTAATGAAGCGTTATTAGCGTTACTCATTACAGCTGTTTTTTTTTTAATGAAGATATTTCTATTCAATTATTCAAATGATTCTTTTTTAACACCTGTTTTTTCAGCTTCACACCCTTTTCTGACAGAAATACCAATGAGTATTTATAACCTTAGACTCCCAATTTATCGCCTTGGAAAGAATGGTTTCCACCCTTTTCGTGTTCGATGTTTCTTCTGAATGGCGAATTGTCATTCATTCATTTCTATTCTCTTGCCCATTGACACCCGAATAGGACATAAAACACGCTGTTAACCTATTAAAATTTTCGACATTTTACCCATTTAAAAAAAATTTTTTTTCAGCTTATAGTTCTAATAGTTAATACTAGATGGCGGCGATATCAGAGAACAATATGCATATCGTTCTGTGATTCCCCTGAAAAAATTTATCTTCGCAAGTATTTTAATATTTAATTAATTAAAGTCGAATAAGTAAAAATCGAACTTGGTTTATTCTTTTAATAATATTAAATTTAAATTTTATGAAATAATTTAATTATTTAAACGGCAAAAATTGAGTTGAATAATGTATAGAATCGCAATATGTATTTAATCGATCAAATTTGCTGGCGTAAACAGAATAAATTTTAACAAATTGACTTAATTAATGGCACAATTGAGTAAATTGGATAAAATTTCCTGGTAAGCGGTATAATTTTCTATCCATAACTTTACCATTAAGCTAAGTAATCTAATGTAAAATGAAGAAGTTCTATGATTACAAAAAAAAAAAAAAATGCATTATAATCATTCTTATACATCATTTAAGTAAATAAAAGAGAGTTCTATTAGATGAACTCCACTGAAATAGTTTAAAGGATGTTATTTTATTGAAACCTTATACGAATTTCTTGGTAGTCCTTTCAGAAAAAAATGATTTCAAAATTTGTATTCTTTACATTTATTACTCGGGCCATAAAGAAATTTGATATTTGACGATAAATTTATTTTTAAAAATACTTTTTATAAGTAAGAAATACACAGAAAGGGTACACATTTTTAAATGAATATACATATATAATTAAACAATTCTTAATATTTACAATAAATTTCATCTTAAAACCTTAAGTAAATTTACATGAAGTGCGTTTAAAATATGTTGACATTATTCATCGTGATTTATGCCATCATCAATTATTTTAAAGAGTTTTAATAATTTTTAATGGAAAATATTCGGCAATTTTTTAAAATAATTTACAAAATTCGAGCTAAATCGATCAGTTCGCCATCTTGTTTCAAAATGGCGCCGAATCGAATTTTTAAATCTAACTTTCTAATTTATAATTTTTAATCGTATCGAATAAAATCTATTTAATTGCATATTTATGTCGAATAAAACTTAAAATGTTATGTTTTTATTTGTTTATTTATTTTTCTAAAGATTTTTGCATTTCGATTTTATTTGTTATTAAAATTAAATCGAGCTACTTGACTTTTTTTTTTTTTTTTATTTTTATTTTTTTCTAAAAGAATGAATTGCAAATTTCGTGCTTGTTGATACGACTGTAGTTAAACTAGTGAACTGAACAAAACCATGTTATAAAATATATAAGAATTATCGATTGCACACTCCATATATTTAGCACAGATTTCTGAAAATTGAATTGGAAACTCTGAATATACGTATAACACACTAAAGCTTTCTGAACGTTTCAATGCTAGCAGTAGTGATCGATAGTGAATTTTCCAATCCTCACACGTATTTGCCTTCAACCGTACATTCCAGAAAGCATATTGATGCAAAGTAAATTATTAAAATTTAAACTTAGATTAGCAAATAACCTAATGGCTAGGAATAATTTCCATCTTGGCTTTAAATATTTAAAAATATGGTTTAAAGAAAAAGCCGCCATTTCATCTTTCTAATTTTAAAACTTTTAAATATTTATTTATACGTAATTCTCATTTTTTTCTTCTTTTTTTTTACGGGAAAGATATTTGGTTTAACCACCACCCAAATATTTGCATTTGTTTTCCCTCTCCGAGTTAAATATATTTATAAAACGAAATAAAACTTTTATAAAGCAAACATGTCTAATAAAATCTTTACCATTTTCTCAGGATTAAGAAACTTGATTAAGATCGTTTTAATAAAATTCCTCTTAAATTTAAATCGAAATTTTAAATTTTTAAAATTTTAAAATTAAAATTTTCAATAATAATTTAAAAATATCACTTTTGTTTTTAGTTTTGAAATTACTTTTACGTTTTCTAAATTTTAGCCCAAAAACCGATTATTTTTTTTATTGACTTAAAAAAATACCGAAATAAATATGTGTGGTGCCATCTGTTATCGGAATTTTAACTACGATTTAATAAAATTAATAAATTTATTATTATAAATGCCTATTATTGTAATAAATCGAACAGAAATCTTATAACTGAATAATTTATAATTTTTTGAATGGAAAAAAAAGAAATTAATATACAGTACTTCTATTTATAAAGAAAATAAAAGAGAAAAAAGTTAATTTATTAAGCTATCAAGTTTGTAATCCCACGGACATTTTTGTAAAATTACGATTAAAAAAATGTATTTAAACGAGGTAATTAATGCTGTTTTATGATCGACACAGTAATTATAAAGGACTTAATAAGGAAAGCAAATGAAGGGGAGAAAGTGAACGACCATAATTATTACACGAATTGAAATTGCTGCCATCTAGTAGTAGAATGTCGCAATAAATGCCAAAAGAATAAAAAATAAACTCCTACTAACTCACCCTCGCTTAATTTCCGCTCTCTACCCTGTTACATAAATAATTAACAAGCTAAAGTAATTATAACTCTGCTATTAAATATTAATGTTACTTTAAAATAATCCGTAAAATTGAAAAAAAAAAATTATTAATGAAAAATTTCGGCGATAGATGGCAGAGTGCTCTTGATTAAATTTTAAATTGGTTAAATATTATCGAATTTTTAGTCGAAATTAAACAAATTTAATGTTTAAAAGATTTTTAATATTACTGAAGAATAGAAGAATGATAAGCGTTCTTCAGATTGCGAAAGGAATGCTTGGAAGGATAATTATTTAAGGAAAAATGCCGCCGTAATTAAAATATCGTGACGATACGAAAACAGTATTAATATTGTCGGGGATTAATCGATTATCGCCAGGATTAGTTACAGCAGGTGGGAGATACATGACGGTCGAGAACGGAGTCGCTTGGCTGTGAATTCAACAAGTACTTTGGGTGCGGTATCAGGAGCAGTCGATTATAAACATATTTTATAAGGACGATGGACATCTGTCCTTCGTGAATTCGTTAAAGTCCATAATTGGATCAGGAACGATCCATCATTGGCGTCACAGAGAAGCTTTGGAGGAGCTAAAAATTTCCATACAGCACAATAGACTTAAGCCTGCTCAAGTGCTGTGACTGATTGCCCAGCCACAATCGTGATCCTGGCAGTAATCTGAAGATTCGCTGTGACTCAGAAACAAGCCCTACAAAAAAAAAATCAAATCCTAATCATAACTATGGAAATGCTTTGATAATTCTCTCGTGAATCACATTAAGCAAATAGGATAAATACGTATAGATTGCAGAAGCTGGAAGATTATTATTCACGGTATAAACAACAATAGTTTTATATATATAAATTTTTTTAATATCCTGTTTTTCACTTTGCGTGTTTGTAATTGTTATCGAGAGATGGCGCTATAAGAGAATAATGGCCAGGAAAAATATCGCATGCAAATAATTATCGGTTGTAAGAAGGTTGGCGTGATTACAATCGTTTGCCCTTTAACAAACGCATCGATTGATACTTATTTGTTTTAACAACCGGACTAACCGGATGAATCTAATAGCGCTATTTTTTTTTTTTTTTTGTTTTCAGATATATCATTTGCATTTTTATAGATTAAATCAATTGTTTACTGTTCGTATACGTTCTTCGAACTGCCAACGACATAAAAATATACGTGATTCGGCAACATTACAGTTTATAAATTTTAAAATCGAGTGTAACAGGTTTCGATACATGTTATTACGCAGGTTACACCACGAACATCTGGATTTTTAAGATTTTTTTAGTTCGACCCGATTTTTTTACATCCGTAGCGTTACGTGCGACTGAATTCTTTAAAGTTTCGCGACAGAGAAGAAAAAAAAAAAAAAAACAGTGTGACCTACTGTTTATGATTTATGGCCTTTCAACGATTATAAACAATTTAAATTTGAAGTTTCTTTTGATGTTAGAGGATGTCACATGACTTGGCATACGGATTCGCACTGTTTCAATAAACCGTGTTAGATTGCGGATAATAGGTCGAATGTAAATATGAGATTTCTGAATTTTTTTAATGAGTCCACAGTAATTATTTCATGTTCCATCATCCTTTATGAATATTTTAAACACGTAATTTTTTCTATTATAAATGAAACCTGTATACGAATTGACTTGTTCAATAAACCGTGTTAAATTTCGGATAACAGAACGCAAATATGGAATTTTCTGATTTGAAAAGAATTTTTTTAGCTCTTATAACATTTTTTATGTTCGTTAGTAATTATAAATATCACAAATTAAGCATTTTTCTGTTGCTATAACGCTTGGCATACGAAATACGAACAGTTGCTGCAGATCCGAGTTACATTTCGGATAATAGGTCGTCGACATAGTTGCACTTTTTTGCGACATTTTTATGATTTGAAAATAATTTTTCTGACTCTGGGCACTATAAGTGAGATTGAGTCATTCATGCTGTGGAAGGCAACGATACTTAGTCACTCCCTTTGAGTATCAGAGCCTTCCTGAGGGATTAAGTCTCAGTGTTCCGGAAGTGACAGTTTTAACTCCGGTCGATTTCCGGATATAATTGAATGGTAGAGAGAGGATTAGCAGAGGCCCTGAATCACGAGTCAATCATTTAAACGATGTCAATATTTGTACCGGATATGTATCCGAGGTCTGAACCGACAAATATGCGTCACTACTCTGATAATCTGTCAGGAAATTTGTGCAGGTTTGCCTTACTCGTCATAAACAAAACAGATAAATTACGGAATATCGGAGACAACTTTTATAAAATACGAACTTGGTTAAACAAAGAAAATAATGACGAATCCCTCAGCTCTTCCTGTTTATAATATGCGCACAGAACTGCAGTATATATATTTTTTAAAATAACTCAAAAAAATACTTCCGGTTTGAAACGAGATGTAAAAATAATTACGAAAAAAATCTTTTCAACATCCTTTTAGGAATTCCACGAAAAATATTTTTCTGAATTTTAAAAAATAAAAAAAAAACAGAAAAAAATATATGAAAATTATTTAAAACACGATTTTTATCTGATTATAATTTCTAATAGATCTCAAAAACGTGTATAGTTTTTGATGTGAATAAAGATATAACTTATAAAGTTACACAACAACTCTGTAAGTGTAATAGGTCTACTCAGCAGGTGTGTGATGTAAGTTGGATGGATTTTTCTTTTTTGACATTCCACAAAACATCGCATTAATCACAATGCGGATAGCTGTTAAGAAGCATAAGATGAGGATTTAAGGGGTCGTTGTACTTAGAAAAATCGAGGAAGAACGTGGGCCTATCTACTAAATTAGAAATATGCACTTTATTTTATCTTGTTAGATGTGCAACAACACTAGATACATACTTATGAAGGTGGGCAGTAGTATCGCAATGCACTCAAAAGTAGAGTGGCTAATGATTATTCTCATTTTTTTTTTTTTAACAATTGTTTCTCTCTCTACATCTTCTCGTGAGCAGAACATAACAGTTAAATTTTTAACTCTTTCTTCAACTTCATTAAGTAACTTTATACAGGGTTGTTCTGGTAACGAATTAAATTAACAGAAGAACATTGACCCATTTAAATTTTACTGTTCCATCTCTGTAATTTTAAGTGGTTCTCGTACACGAATTTTTTCTCTTCTGTGGGTTTTATACGAGAACAGAAATGTGTAAATACCAAAGCAAACTTCGGAATTAAGTATATACTTCTGTATTCATTCGTATATATAAACTCGTTTAGTGGATGTCTTTAGGCAAAATTCGTGTTCTTCCATACAAATTGACCCCAAAAAAAGAAAGAACAGAAGCAGGAAATTTAACCAATATCATGGCATGTATCATTAAAATTCATATCCATTCTTATCAGGCATCTAGGTCGATGTTAATATGCAAAAGTAGAAAAATTCACTCTTTACAAATTTAGGGAAAGGAAAAAGTATGTATAAAAATTTCTCATTGGAGAGGAAGTACTTAAAGTTATGAAAATCCGTTGTGTTTATATTAGTAATTAAATTTATCAGGATAAAAAAACTTCTTCTAGAAATTTGTATCAAAACAGTTCTTGATATCCGTTCAAACAATTTTTGGAGGTGTGGATATTAAAAATTCTCAAGGCGTTTAACATTAATCCATATTTTTAAATATCACGTATAGGTCAGGTAAGGTCAGGCTACGTCACTTCGTGTACGAAGAATACGCCTTCTGGATAATGTGTATACCGACGCCTTGTCTTTGTTGGAAAAAAGCTTCAGTTCGACAACACCCAGGTCCACTTTATCTTGTACGATCTGTATTATCCTAATGGAAAGAGAAAACAATAACAGAGTACGTCAGTCGACTGCACACACTCATATAAACTGCTACACTTAATGCAGAACACGAATACGGATGAGATCTTTTTACCTTTAATGATACCACTAAACAACGATTAGTAGTTTAGACCTAAAATTATTTTTCTTTCCAGCATATAATGTGATAAAATCCGCGTGGCTGATGACTGCCGTAGTGGGTAGCACCCAAAAATTCGCAACACTCACTTAAAGTCGGCATTACCGAAGAGCAGGAAGATGAATGCAACAAAACAGATTAATCCAAACATAATTTATAATTAAACACAATTAAAAACAAAAATTCTCTTTCTATTTTATATAAAATTTTAATAATATTTATCCTTTCAACTCTCTCTCTCTCTATATATATATATATATATATTTTTTTTTTTTTTTTTTTTTTTTTTTTTTTTAATTTGACATAAAGAAAAACCCTTTTTTAAATAAATGGATGGTTTTTGAAAAAAATATATTGTAATAATTTTGGTTAATGTTTT
>WUQG02410587.1:0-16292 GCA_011317285.2 Androctonus mauritanicus
AACACTTAAATTTTAATACATAGAAAACAAACATTTTCGGCCTTTTGGCTATCATCAGGTTTTGTTCTAGAATCCTATTCTAGAACAAAACCGGATGATGGCCGAAAACGTTTGTTTTCTATGTATTAAAATTTAAGTGTTTTCCCCAGTATTGCATTAAAGTGCTATTATTCAAAGTGTTTTGTTAATTTTCTACTGCTGTTGTGCTGTTTTTTTGGAACTTTTAGTATAAAAGTGAAGCAGTAATGGTTCTTTGTTCTTAAAGTCAAAGTTAATATATATAAAAAAGGATTTAGCAGTTTATTAGTAAAATAAAAGGGACTGATATTGTCCGAAAACATTATGCCATATTAAAATTTATTATCTTTGCTGCAGTGCTTGAGTTTTGAAAATTATCTAGTTAAAACAAAGTGTTTATCAATTGCATATAGAGATTCATTTTGATTCATACAGTAATGATCCTGGTCGAATAATTATGATTAAGTCCATTTTTGATGATGATAATATACAGAATTGTGGTTTTGTAATACAAAAAAAATAAAAGAAAATCATTTTATTAGCATGTAGATTAATAAAAATAATAATGTATGCATGAATATCCTTAAATTTTCTTTAAAACTACTGAAATATATAATCATTTTATTGTATTAATAATTAACAGTAATCAACTTGTGGTTTTAAGCAAAACTGATTTCATTCATTCTTCAGAAGGTAAAACTGATAAAGTATAAACTGCATAGAAACAAAAGACAATGACATAGAAATTTTTTTTTCAAAATTGCACTTTTTTTATATTTCTATGCAGCTTGTTTTCGAAATATACTCCATTTATTTTATTGCAAATTATGTAGAAATGCAAAAAAAATTTAGATATTATATAATTTTTGTTCATCACAATTGCCTGGAGAAATAGTCATCCTTTGTTTCTCAAACAGTCCAATGTCTTTGGCCCCAAACTGGTTTTTGCTAGAGAATTGTTTATAACCATCAGATAGCCAGTATTTTTGCTGATTCATCAAAACAGTATTTGAGTAAAGTACTATGTATGCAATGACAATTCGAAAACCTTGGGAAGAATATGATCTCTCAATTTTCCAATAAAAAATAGATAAAAATAAAAATTTTAATATGGATATTTAAAAAAATTGTACTTTTTAATACTTTTTATACTTATCGATAAAATAGTTAACAGTTCCATTTGCATAATAAGGTTTTGGTAAAATTACAATAAACAGTTTTTAAAAACTGATTTATTGGATAAATTGCGATACCGTGTCACTACGTGCTATATTTAGTTAACCGATTTGGCTTAAAATTACAGGATTATATGAACTAAATTTCATCTCACTTAATAATTAAGCGTCATTTCCAATGTTTGGTTTGTGCATCATTTTCATTAAAAAAATATCGTGTAACCTATTAAATCCATCCTCCGAGTCAAAATATGAATTATTTACGAGCATTATTATCTGTTGAATAACTGTGATAAGCATCAAATTTTTATATATTTAAATAGAGCAGGAAATAGAAATAATGATTACGGTATTAGTTTAATTCGGAAATTTATGCTTATAGTTTATTATAATACTTACCAAAGTAAAGAAATAATATGCACTTAAACTTTTAAAAAATATTTTTGGATTTTTAATTAGTTTAAATAATCGAGAAAATATAAAAATAAAAAAATAATAATAATAATTTTTATTTTTATATTTTAAATCTTTTTTAGTTTTAGTAAGAGTTACGATACAAAAAAATCGTAATGTTTTTGTTGAAATAGAATGGACGTTATTAATTATAAAATAAATTTTAATCCTAAATAATTAACAATTTATGAAAAATTATCTCGAAAGAAGTTTTTTTGATTGATGATTATATTTTAAGGGATTCAATCTATAAATATTCTCTTTATTTTAGATCATTATAACCACCAAATATATTAGATTTGTTCTATTAATTTATTAAGATTCTTTTTATATTTATATCATTCTTTATTAAAACATTTTAGGGGAAGAAGAAAGAAAATATTTGACGTCTGATGTTATGAATGATAATTGTGATAGTGAAGTTAACATTTTGTGATACGTACCTACATATCTGAAGTCGTGATCATCATAGTCTCCTTTCTCAACTATTTTTTGTGTTTGAACAGAAAATTGATTGGTGGTTCGGTCCACAGTATTATCAGATGTGCTGATACTTAGCTACTGGGCAGTTTGGATGTAAGGCCTTTGCCACCATGGTGAAAACTTTCCAGGCTTATTTGCCCAACTGCCATCGTACCTACAGTTGCATTCATTGTCGTGCCCATCTAGCTAATCATGATGAACTTATCTCCAAGGTGAGGGGAAAAACCAATAAAAATTTTAATTTTTATTACAAGAATAATTCAGGTATTTAGATATATCATTTAATATATCAGTTTTTTCAAATTTTGTTAAAATATAATTTTATTTAAATAAAATATAAAATGACCAATATACATTATTAAATAGCGAATTCAATAAAAAAAAAATTCCTTCCGTTTCAGTTATTTTTAGATTAAAATAAATCAATACAAATCAAAATAATTTTTAAAAATAGCCGAGTGCATAATGATACAGTACCAAAATAAAGAAAAATTTTTGGATTTGTGTATGAAAAAGGATTTTTTCTTCTAAATTTCTGCTCCTTGTATGAAATGAAATAAATAAATAAATTTTTATATTTTAAATAAATTAATAAATATTGCTATAATAAATCGGAAGGTCAGTTATTTTTAAGCTCGATATATAGGTTTAATGCTTTGCTAAAATAAAAAAATTAGTAGCATATTTGTTTTAATGCTGCAAACATAACAGCATTGATGAAAAAAGTGATTTATTATTATAATTTAATTAATAAACACACAGTTTGATTTATTTAATAACCTATTCGGCGACCTGATTCTTTCATTGTGCTATTGTTGTTTTGATAAATACTTGGTGTTAATTTTCACATATCAATAGAATACAAATGATAGTTACTGAATTTCTGATGGACGTAAATCATTACATACGAAAATTTCGATATATCTACGAAATTATATATTTATATTGATGTTTTATTTTTTTCGATTTTAAAGCAGTTTTGTAAAGGAAGCAAAAATTTGTCATTAAACTATATTTCACATTAAATGAAATTGAATTAAAAAATAAAAAGCTTTTGAAATTTTAAGTTGTGATATTGTGTTTCTGTAAGCTGTTTTTAACACTAATAATCGAAAAACATTTTAAATTTTAGTATTTGTTGATGTTTATAAGCTTTTATATCAATTTTACTTAATTGTTGCAGAAATTATTGACATTTTAAAATGTCTATATCACATTCATATTTTCAAATTTTTATATTGTTTTCAGAGATTATTGAAAAAGTATCTGCAAATGATGTAATGATTTTGATAAACTTTATGCATTTTGTAAAATTAATATAAAGAAGGTAAAATTAGTTGTCTCGGTATGTAATTATTATATCATTATTGCTAAAAACAGTCAAAAAAATTTAAATAAATTAATGATTTTAAAATTCTCATAGAAGCCGTTATTAACCTAAATATACAGCTTGACTTTTGTTGGACTCTTCTTTTCGGACGTTTTGTGATGAGGAGATTGAATCAACTGTTATCATGTTAAATATAAATTTATATAATCACCATAATCAAACTATGGCTTGGAAGCAATATGTGGCTCTTTGGTACCTTCAATATGGTTCCAAACCATGAAAACCATGGAGGAATGCCAATTTAATTAAAAAGAAATATATTTTTTATTTGTTCGTTTATTGTAAAAATAATATGCATCTAAGCAAAATAAATGTATGTGAAATATGTAGATAATTTTTGAATTCATTAAGATTAGCCCCCAAAAAACTAATTGCAGCTCTTGAGTATTTAAAATTGTTGTATATGGCTTAGAATGTGATGAGGTTTGGCCACTTATTGTATACTGTCTTAAGATTTAGCCATGTTAAAAATGATTTTAAATCTTGTCAATCACAAATTATTCATAACTTCTTCTGTACTAAAGCATAACAGTATAAAAAATGTAGTAGTTTTTAGCACTACTGCTAAAATTGCTTCATTTTTGTTGTTGTATTATCAATCAGATAAAATAATTTTTTCTGTGATAGAAATGAAAATTTATTAAATTTTTAACTACCAGAGAAAATTTGCTTCATTAAAAGATACAATAGTATAATAATAACATCAATAGGAATTTAATCATGTTTGCAACTCAAACCTTGATAAATCATAAGTATATCGATAAATTCATTTAATAGCCAATTCTAATAAACTATGGTCTAACATTGTATACAAAGCAAATTCCTTATAATACTGTACTTATATAACAAAATTTTGTTTTATCATAATTAAAAACAATTACAATAATCCTCACGTAGCAGAGAATTTATATAATATGGCTTCACTTTAACACAACTAGACAATTGTGATAAATCTCACATAACATTTTTTGAGTTTTTCTACAGGGAAATCCTGCTATTATATTGGATGTAATTTTTCAATATTTCCATTCTTTTTTATGAATTCCTGTTGTTGATTTACTAGTAGTGGTTTTGATATCAGTGATATTTTCAATCCTGGGATATAGGATTAATAAACGAAAGAAATCTTTCTCAGTTTAAAGTCACCGTTACTGCTGCTAATTTCGTCTCCCTCGGATTTTTTTAATTCATTTTCTAGAGAGATTTTTAGATTTGATTCAATAAAATTCATTATCGATGATTATTTTTTTACTTAATTCTTAATAAATTTCTTCATATTGAACTAAGGAGTTTTGTAATTCTCTTCCAAATCTTAAATTACAATCAGACATGAATCAATGTTCATGCTAACATTGCTTTGTTATTACAGTAAACTACTTTGCCTAATCGAAAGCACAGAACAGCAGTTGTAAACTCCAAAAATTTTCTTTTATTGCTAACGTTTTCAATGCCAAAAATTTTGCCTGATGAGGATGCCATTGGCATTGAAAACAGCAATAAAAGAAAATTTTTGGAGTTTACAACTGCTGTTTTGTGCTTTCGATTAGACAAAGTAGACATGAATCAATCAATGTGAAGGAAATAATTCATTGAAAGATTATTGTATATGTTTCTTAACAATTCTAATAAATGAATATTATATAAAAATTAAAAATCATATATTGTACTGTACAGTGTATATAGGGGTTAGTAGAATACTGGTGTATATAGGGGAATACTGATAGAACAGTTAAGAATTTTGTTATTCGTCGTCGTCCAGAGTCTAAAATATCATTGTGATTATCTTTATTGTTAGTATTGGATTTAAACCATGTTAAACCAAAATCATAATGTGTTACCATGTAAAATGAAAATTCAATATGAATTGTTTAACTATGTTAAACCCAAAGTCATGCAGTTCAGAGACCCTGTAAATCAAGGCTTAGATGCATTTTATCTTTCAGGTAATTTCTTCCATTTTTAATATGCTAAAATATGGAATGGAAAATTAAGAAAATTTTATTGTAAATCTAGTATGAAAATACTGAATTAGTATCATTAAATGCCAAGATTAAAATTTTAACAGCAGAAATAAGATAACTTTTATGTTCAAACTTCTGAAACAAAAGACAATTTGTATTTAATTCTCTAAGTAAGATTCTCTTATCTTATAATGTACATTAAGTATTATGTTGATTTATTTTGATGCATTATCTACTGAACCATTAGGCTACTTACATATTTTAAAATGCAATTTTAACTTAGAATTGCTATCTATAAAAAGTTTTTCTGCTTGATAACAGTTACTTTATAAATAACAATCAGCATAATACAGGTACTCCTCACTTAATGACTAAGTTCCGTTCTCATGACTTGGCCATAGAACAAATTGGTCAATAAGCAAGCAACTTGTTTGTATATATTTAAAGCAAGTTACTCACTTAACTTCTCATGATTGTAAAGACATTTATATCTTAATTATGCACAAAATATTTTTTCATCAGATTTTTGGAATTATAAGTGCAGGGAATTACATGCAATAGAAGTCATAATTGATGCATATGAGCAAAAACAAAATTTTCTGTTAATCTTTAAAGCTCAAACATAAGTTTGAACAGTCATTAAGTGAGAAGTACCTGTATTTCCTTGGTTTATTAAATGTTAGTCATATATTTCTAGTTGTATCATAAACTATATAGTAACAGGCATGCTGATGTTATTTTTATTGACAGATAAGGGATTCATAGTCCATAATCGTTATGGACTATGAATCAGGTAAAGGCCCTGTCTCTAAGAGTCTTTCTATAAATTCTTGGGAGGACAGGATTGCATGTGGATGTCTTTTCAATATATTATTGGCCCACGCTACTATGGCTTTTTCAAGATAGTAAAGTGGTGAGGAAGACTTATCAACCATCGCTCTTAGGGCTATTGGGGTTTTATGAATCTTTATGTATCCAAATAGATGTGGAAGTATTGGGCAGTCAACTTTTTTAACTTTCACCAACATTTGGGAAAATTTTTCAAAGTTATTATTCTATTAATTTTTTTCGAGAGCTCATCCATAGGATCCTGAGGTAGTATTTGCGAGTCTGACTTTTGAATAAAATCATGCAAAAAGGTTTTATAGATATTCTTACATATAATGGCCAATATTTTGGTTTTGTCCTCCCTAATACATATGATGTCATCTTCTTGTAGCCAGCATTTAGCATATTTTGGGGCCACTTTAGATTTTTTCTCATTTATATAATTTTTAGATTTAGTGTATCTCTTTCTTTAGCTAATTATTTCCCAAATAATATACAGTTACAAGCTCTCAGTCAAAGTGAAAAAACAATCATTTATAGCAGAGTACTTTCAATTTTATTAAACCATCCTCAGTGCTAATATTACATCTTTTCACAAAACAAGATGGATATAATATCTTTTCACAAAACAAGATGGATATAAGCAAGATATTATATTCATTTTGTTTTGTGAAAAGATGTAATATTAGCACTGAGGATGGTTTAATAAAACTGAAAGTACTCTGCTATAAATGATTGTTTTTTCACTTTGACTGAAAGCTTGTAATTATATATTATTTATCAATTGAAAGTGAAATAGTTATATTTTATATTAAGTTTTACTGCAATCTAATAGAGCCATCTGTTAATATTTTGTGAGATTTTTTTATTATTTTTTTAATTATTTGCAAATTTCTGAGATTTAAAATATGAGTAAATCTGGAATATTTAATGCATTTAATTTATAATCAAAGCTAAAATTCATTAACTATGCATTATTTTTTAATGAATTTGGATTTATCTTCATTATTTTATGATAACTGATTAATATTTTTGTGTTCTATTTTCATATTTTAAATATAATTTTTAAATGTTCACATTCATAAAAAAAGTAATCTGTAAAAATAAATATTTTTACATATTACTTTTTTATTTTTTGTAATTTGTAAATTTGATTGATTTTCATTATTCTGTAATAGTCTTTTCATTTTGCTATGCACAAAAGAAGATATTTTATGTTTTTGCAATTACTTCTGAGTTTAAAGAAGCAAAAAATCATTACTAAATCATGTTTTTTTTAATACATTTATTTGATAATTACGACTAAAATTCATAAAATATTCATTATTTTTTAGTATATTTAAAATTATTATTATTATTTTATGTCAATCTGTTGAATTTTTATTTTATATTTTTAAATTTTAACTATAATATTTGAATATTTTTGTTTTTAACTGTAAAAATATTTAATTTTACAGATTTGTTCTTTATTTTTTGTAATTTGTTGTTGATTTGATTAAGTTGTATTATTCTGTAATGATTTTTCCATTTTTCTTTGTATCCTTGGAGAAATTTTAGGTTTTATACAATTACATTCAAAGTTTGAAGAAATAAAAATTGTCAATGAATTGTGTCTTTTTAATGCATTTAATTTATAATCACTGCTAAAATTTGCAAATTATTCTTTATTTTTTAATAAATTTATATTTATCTTCATTATTTTGTGATAATCGATTATTTTTTTTTATCTTATCTTTAGATTCAGAACTTATATTTAAAAAATATAAGTTCTGAATGTACGTTTTCTTTACAGTATAAATATTTATTTTTATTTATTTCTACATAATCTTTTGTAATTTGTTTGAAATTTGATTATTTGTTATTATTCAATAATGTTTTTCACTCTTTCTTTTGCACTAATGGAGATATTTTATATTTTCTTGAAATTGCATGCAGAGTTTGGTGAAATAGAAATGTGAAGTGTGGACCTCTTTCCTACCTCTTCTCTCTTCCTTTAGCTTAAACTTGGGTTTTTAATCTTTTTTTAGTTGAGGATGGTCCACTTCCTCTTCCCACAATACTAACAAACATTCAAACTTGCTACCATCTTGGAAATGATTGTCATTGTCTGGCAGTATGCAGATTAGTACTGATTCTGAATTGGATTTGAAGAGTGGTCAGTATAATCATATTGCCAGTAGGATTATTTTAGTTACAAAGACCATGACATGAATGTTTAAATATCTAACTAGAAAACAAACTAAGTTAAGTATTTATTTAAGTAATAAATAAACTTGTTTTGTACACAAGTTAAAAAGGTCTGCTCAGATGTGCTAATGTTTCTTTGTGTTTTTAATTTATTAAATTTTTATTTTCTATTTTTAAATTTTAAAAGTAATTTTTAGATGTTCATGTTCTGTTCTATAAAATGTTTATTTTTAAATCTAAATGCATATATCTTTATATTCATTTCCTAATTTGATCAGTATTTATTATTTTTTAATTATTTTCTTTTTTCTTTTGAAATAAAAATTTTATTTCAAAAGAAAAAGAAAAATAATTTTATATTATTTGAAACTAGATACATTGTTTCAAGAAGTAACGATTATCAATAAATAATAATTTTTGTGTGTATTTAATTTATAATTGAGGCTAAAATTCAAAAATTACATACTTTTTTGTCAAATTTTTATTCTTTTTTATGATTTTTTATTAATCCTTACAAATTTTTAGTCTCTTTTTTAAATTTGAAATAATTTTCTGATATTTGCCTTCTAAAGAATAAAAATATTTATTTTTCTTATAATAAGTATATTTCTTTGTATTATGTTTATACCTGAATTATTATTTATTCCTAAAGAAAATAATTTTTATAACTAACAAAGATTGTTTGTGTTTTTAATCTAATGCTTTCCTCTATCACATTATATATACAATCAATCTCTATCTTCAGATGATTGAACTATGATATCTATCTATACAATTTAATTGTTTATCATTCATATTTCTTGTAATTTTCTTAAAAGAATTATTAACACATCATTTTTTTCATAAAAAAAACTAGTTTTTAACCAAAGTAGATCCATTCTAATAAAGTATTTTTATAAATACATATTTCTATATTTTATATTCATAGGAATAATCTTTATGATAGATTTAATACAATTTTTTCTAAATTATCACATTTCAAATTTTTGAATTTTGTTTTAGTCAACAGTTGCGTCAAATCTTTTTAAAAATAGCTGATGATGAGTTATTTCTCTTAATTTTGAGTTTTTCTCATTTTGATGTAAATCACAGATTTCCTCTCAAAATTAAAGTTATATTAGCATTTTAAAACAAGAAAATAATTTTTGAAGTGTCATCCCTTACAAAATGAGACAAACCCCTTGTCTGAGGTCAAGTTGCTGACCTTGGAAGTATGCTTCTACTCACTAATTTTACACTCTTTGACTACATATTAGTTCTTCATATTATAAATAATCTTAAAATTACTGATATTCTGAAATAAAACAAAAATAAATAATATGATAAACTTATGAAGAAAAGCTGATAGAATAATCAATTGATTATTTCCCACCAATAATCTAAGATGACAGTGTCAGAATCATCATCAAGCATGATATTGGTTGTTTTGTTTTTCTGATAAATTAAAAACATCTAAATTTTAAAATAAATCTATTTTAAGTCAATAAGGGAAATCATTATTATTATAAATATACAGTACATCTATAATATTCTTTCTAAAATAAAACACATTATAAATTCATCTTTTTAGTTACTGATACTTCTAAAACTATTACAATATATTTCTCAAAGCATCTCTGACCTATGAATTTTATTATTTTATCATCAAATTTTCTTTATTTGAAACAAAAAATTTTTAAATAAATTTTATCTTGAAATATAGTGACATTGCAAAAAATATTCATAAAAAAGTGTAAATAGGAAATTAATGACTATGTATCACATTTTATATCATAATTATATCTATATGTATAAAAATGATTAGATTAAATTGTAAAAATAATATAAAAAACATTGATGAATATTACTTTAGCAAAGAAAAAAGGAGGCATGTCAAATGCCACACCTTCTTTACAGATGTTGCTGAAAAATACTTTAGAAAGAATTATAAATAAAATTATGAACTAGATTTCTCTTATATATAATCTTTTAAAGAAGATAAAAAATATATAAGAGAGGAAAGCAAAGCAGAATGTTTATATCAATAAACAAACAAGCCATAGCAGTGTCTACGTGGGAGTCCAATTACGCTCAACCATAAACAATTATCTGGCTTTTGTAAAACTCTCTCCTGTACTTGTATTTGTCAAAGACTAATCAGAAACACCAAACAGAATAAAGATATAATAAAATCAATGATTATTGGATGAGAAATATGGCTGATTTTTACAATTCAATATAATGTGAAAAAATTAGAATAAACGTAAATTTTTTTTAAAAACGTAACAAATTAAGAATAAATAAATAATAACAGAGAATAAAATACATAAGGTAAAAATTCTTAGGTAAAAATCATTTCATTTTACCTAAGAATAATATTTTTTTAGTGGAAAAATGAAATATACAGAATTAAATTAATTTAGACGGCCAAATTTTCCAAAACTGGAAATTTTTTTATACAGTTGGAAATTATGATAAAAGGACCACATCCTGAAAATTTTAAGCACCTAACATTAAAAATAACAAAAATAGTGCAATTTATAAAAATATGCAAATTTTTAATAAAATTATGAAATTATACAGTATCAGCTGTACTAGTCAGATTTCAGATTCCTCCTTCATCTAAGATTTTAAATTTTATCACTGACATGAAAATATTAAAAAATACTTTAATATTTTAAACTAAAATAAATAATAATTAAACAAATTATTCAAATATTACTGTAATAAAAAAAAATTTAAAGCAAAAGAATTAAACACATTTAACATGTAATAAATATTTGAAAAACTTATTAAATGCTTATTTTTTTCTATAGATATTGATTCTGCTTGGATTTTTGAAATAACTACATTATCAACTTCTCACATTACAGTTTCTTTTAAACATCCTATGGAAGAATCTTTAGCAACAGGTAATTCAAGCTGTTTATTAACTATGAAATATGAATGTATTAATCTTTTGGATATTTTAAAATCATATAGCATGCATCCATCAAAATAGATTTTACTAAATTTACTTTTATAAATTTTATTTAAAATTTTTAGATAATACTTAAATTATTTATATTTTAGTCAAAAATTATCTGTTGCTAGTAACAGTTTACTGCAAATCTCTTATGAATGGGCGTCTTGCATATGGATTTCAGAAATAACAATTTCATCTGTTATTTCAAAATCTGTATTCCAGATATTTCATTTGCAATTGAAATATTTGAAATTAACAAACATCATTTATTAATTAATTCATTATCATCATTTATTAATAAATGATGATAATGAATTATCATCATTTATTTATATTTATTACAATTTTAATTATATCTGTATATCATCTATGCATTAATGTTTTTATACTGTATATAGAGCCTGAAAATTCTTCAAAATCTCCATAATACAATACTGTATTATGGAGATTTTGAAGAATTTTCAGCTAATTTTATGCATAATGTAGAAATATTGAATTGTTAGCATTATCAAACCTACAGTCTATCTCTATTAATCTATTCAGAAGAGAATTTACAGTATATAATGCATAATTTTTAAATTTTGTCATATTTTTTATAATTTAATTATTAACTGTAATTTTAATCATGTCACATTCAGCACTTAAATAGAAATTCAGATTTTATTAATAATCAATAACATTTTCAACATATATAGTAATTTTCTGCTGAAATACTATAGTTCTAAAAGTTGATTGTTAATTCTTAATATTGGTGTATTCTGTTAATAACATTAATGTTATCTCTTTACAGCAGTTGCAAAATTTTACAAACAACAATAACAAATAAAAAAACATAAGCATATATCCAGATGTAAAATTCCTATCAGATTTCTGTTCACATAAATTCATATCACAAACAATATTATACTGAAATTTTGTAACATATTTAAAGTCTGCATTGAAAACAATATTAAATGCATTAGTGTATTTCAATTAATTATAATTACTACTAACATCTATTTGATAGATTTTCTGGCAAGTTAATTCACTCCAAAAAGCTTCAGTTTTTCATTAGTAAACAAATGACCTGAACTCAAGATTTATCACATTTAAGCTCAGGCCCTTAAATCCTTAAATCTTTTTAATTGCTTAATGGTATTTATTGAGTAACAAAAAATTATTTTGTTACACAAAGGTGCTGAAACAGGAGGCGATTGTGCAATATTACCCATCCTCTTTTCATATAATGTAATGATTTGAAACCTTTTATTAAAAGGAAATTAATTATCAAAGTAGTTATGGGAGGATTAGATTATAGGTTTTATAGCTCCATGCAATCAAACTACTTGTTTAGTATCAGGAATCAAGAGACTATAGAAACAAGAAAGTGGAAATTGTTAAGACAAGACACTATATAGATAGTAGACTTTATGACTACTATGACTTATGATACTTGTACTTACAATGGTGATGTCATTGATAAATCTGTGATTAGTCAATGTAATTCATATAGGTTTGAATATCTGAGAATGGTGTGATATACATAAATCATTCTTTTTAAAAAATTATGATTAAGTATTTAATTTCATTTTAAATCCAGAATAAAATTAGAAATATGATTTTCAAATTCTTTCTCCAGCTTATAATTTCTGCTATTGATTTTAAGCAATATAAAAATGGATAATTTCTGGTTCTTATAGTTTGCAAAGTTACCCTTTACCCAGAACTTGCAATAACCTAATGGACAAGTAACTTTACGCCTAGACTTATTAAATAATTATTACAGTTAAAGTGTCAGTACCAGACTTACTAGCTTAAAAGATAGGTCTTATTATAAATTCAATTGAAACAAATTATTAACTTCCAATAAAAGAATTTATTAATTCACCATGACAATAATTAACAATAAGAAAATTTCTATTTACCTCCATAATATCAAAAGCAGTACTTTAACAAAACATCCTCAGAAGAAACGATGCCTTAATACAAATATCAACTTACTCTAACTTATTCTATCCTTCAAAATACAATTCAAGTTTTACTATATCATCTATTTGTCACATTACAACTTCGACAATTCCTTTCTCTCAGTGCTCACCTCAACCTCAGGGCAATTGGTTGGTAGTTAATCTCTCCTAGTGGCTTCATCAGTATTTATTGTGAGGTACATAATTGGTGCACACTTCAAGCTAATTTACATACATCATCTTATAACTTAGTTTGTTTCCTAGTTAGACATTTAAATATTCATGTCATGGTTTTTGTAACTAAAATAATCCTATTGACAATGTGACCATATTGACCACTCTTCAAATCCAATTCGGAATCAGTACTAATCTGCATACCACTAAACAATGACAATCATTTCCAAGATGGCAGCAACTTTGAATGTTCGATAGGATTGTGAGGAGAGGGAGTGGACCATCCTTGACTAAAAAAGATTAAAAACCCAAGTTTAAGCTAAAGGAAGAGAGAAGAGGTAGGAAAGAGGTCCACATCTCACAAGTTTTTGTATTTGTTATGCTTATTAAAATAATGCATAGTATTCTTAGTAAAGATTATCAGTGAGAAATCCATGAATTTTGGCCATTTATGACTTAGGATGCAGTTTTGAACCTATCATATCATAAGTCAAGGATTTCCTGTATAAAACAGAATATAACTAATCTGCATACCACTAGACAATGATGATCATTTCCAAGATGGCAGCAACTTTGAATGTTCGATAGGATTGTGGGGAGAGGATGTGGACCATCCTCAACTAAAAAAGATGAGTTCTCTTAATTGCAACTCATTTGATATCTCTTATTGGAGAAGATTATTTGCTTTAATGAAAAAGAGAGAAGTTATTCTCAATATTTTAGCTCTTTGAAGAATCAAGAATGAATTGAAAAAGAGTATATAAAAGAAGAAAGGAATCCTGCCGGGAGTAGTATGACAAGCCATTAGCAGAAAAGAGAAAATATCCTTCAGGCTTGTTATTATTACACATGAATAAAATGAAGTTTGCCCTCCACCCATAGAAAGATGAATGAAGGTGAGTTGATTTGTGATCTTTGCAACTAAGCATTTACAATGAAACACATTTTAGTCAAGTGGCCTTATTTTACTACCAAACATTTACAACATTTTAACTAACTACCAGTAGTCCTTGACTTATAACGGGTTCAGTTTTGAATCCCGCCAACCTAAGTCAGAACAGTCATAAGTTGTGAATACCCAAAATTTATGGATTTTCACTACTAATGCATACTAGAATTCTATACATTATCGTTATCTTTATAATCATAAAGAATACAAAACTGCAAGCCAGACACAGAAAAGGATGCTTTCCATATATAAGACCATTGGGTCAAGAACTCAAACTTATTGAATTGCATTGAACAATCACAGAATTAATGGATTACATCACTGTTATAAGTTTGAGTGGTCATTAGTTGAGGACTATTATATTATACAATGGGAATGAAAGTGAAAGATCTAAATGTAAAGTAAGAGTTATGGGAAAAGAAAGTTTATGAAAATCTGAGTATAGTGGATGAGAGAATATATTAATATAATGAAGAATGTAAAAGCATGCATTGAAAAGTATGCAATCAATGTTGCAAGAGAAGTGGATGAAGAAAGATGATGATAAAATGACAGAGAATGGCATGAGAAAATGGCAGAGAAAAAAGCATATGTGGGAATGTTAAATAGATATATGAGTGTGGATGAATAGTGAAAAAGAGTAAAGAGAGGGCGATGAGAGAGAAAAAAGTGCAGAATAATTTTGAAGGGAACAAAAGAATGTTGGAAATATGAGAAATTTGAAGAGGAAGTAAGATGGAAGTGTGTAGTATGAAAAATAAGGATGGTAGAATGATGTGAAACAAATCTGAGATGGTTGATAAATGGCAAGAGTATTTTTATGAACCTTTTTATATCTGTTGGAGAGAGGCGTGAGAGTGAAAGAAATGGAGAGAATGTATGTAATGTATTAATATGAGCCTGGGAACAAATTCGTACAAAAGAGGTTTGTGAAAATTTGGTTATTAATCATTGATTTATTTATTTACTTCATTTCTCATCATCTGATAAGTTGCCTGGAGTCTCATCTCATCTCCTCACTGAATCTACTGCCAAATGAAAAAGCAAGATAGTGGATGAAGGCAGAAATGTTATGTCACTTCTGCCTTCATCCACCAGTGGTACTTTAATTCATCATATCATTATGTAAATTCATTTGTTTTTTTAATCATTCATCTATGTAAATTATCTACAGTCCTGATCATGCCTGGAGCTTGAGACCATGTGACTATAAGTCATCTGTTCATCAACTCATAGAATTCACCATTCTCTTCATGGATGAGGATGGTTGAATACTGGACGAGGGCAGGAGAATTCATATGAAGAATACAGATTCTCCTGTTTTTGTCCACTGTTTGTATATCACTGTCTTCTTGTTGAACTGTCATAATCAGGTGCTACTCATCATCACAGTATTTTTTATTATTATGTTGTTTATCAATGTGTTCTGGTGTTATTCCGTGCTCAAAGTGCTATGTCAGACAGGAGTCAAGACATAGCTACTTGAGATGTTTGCTTGTGTGTTAACTAACTGTCTATGTCATGCTGAAAAACTTTCTTACTATGTTGTATGTATTGACTGATGATGCCTTTTGTAGTGTTATGTATGTCTTGGTGTGTAAATCTAGTGTTTTGAGGCTTTTGTGTAGTGTGTGAGGAATTACTTCTGTTGTGGATAGAATGATGGGTACTGTGATTACCTTTTGCATTCCCCAGACGCTTAATTTCTTCTGAGAGTTCTGTGTATTTGCTAATTTTTTGGGTGAATGCATCCTGGATGTTGTGTGTGTTGGGTACAGAGATGT
>WUQG02410597.1:0-16292 GCA_011317285.2 Androctonus mauritanicus
CTGTTCCTTATCACATTCTTTACAAAAATTACATTTCAAGGTTATGTGATATACTACGAAGAAAGTCCATATGTTCCATGTTTGCATAATTTTCCACTAATGCTTCTAAGCGTTGATTCAGTTGCTCATACTTAGTTTTTCTCGCGTCTATGTTGCAAATACCTCATTCCATTCTATCGGGGCTGTTTAGTCTTGGGCTATTTTGTTTCGAGTTATTTTGTCTTGGGCTATTTTGTCGGGGTACCGTTAATTATATATGAGGTTCAATATTACCACCATTCAGATATTGTAAGAATTGCATTCGGCGCACAACATCTTCCGCACCGATATATTGCATGCCACTATGAAGGATGTCATGCACTGCATGCAGTACCATTCAATTTGATAATGGAACCATTTGTGTATACCAAATTTAAGTACTGTTGGATTTATAGTTTTTGATTTATGCAGAACATTTTTTCATTGTTTTAAATCATATTACAATAATATTGATGAATTTAATAAAAGTTTATGTGAAATATAAATTAATAATTAGATTTGTTTTGTATGACAAAAGATTAATGTTGTAACATGTAAGAAATATTTTTTGTGTGTGCTTGTTAAGAGAGAACAACATAAGGATATCTGCAATGTAGTTAGAGCTAGCCCTATCTAACATGGTTCAGAATAAATTGATTAGTACAGTATTTTCTAAACTGTGGGGTGTGCCCCACAACAGGGTGCTAGTCTATGGCAAGAGAGACATGAAAGAATTAAGAAATACATCATTTTTGAGACAAAAAAAAGCAAAAAAATATTGTAAATTCAAATTGGTGTTAAAAAAAAATGAATCAGCAAAAGGGTTATAAATATATAATATATCTGAATATCTGGAAACTTTCTGTGATAGTTGTTTTAAAGACAAAATATTGATCCCATTTAATGATTGAAAAAGAATTGCAAGTAGTGATATCTTCAATGACACTGTGATTTCAGAGAATTTGTGCTGAAAAACAAGCTCACCCATTGCATTAAATATTATGCTATATTAAATATGTATTCTATTTTTTATTTTTTTTTGTAAGATTTGTTTAATTGTATTAAAAATTATTACACCATAATAAATATATATTTTTTATGTAATTAATAACTTTATTTATACAAAATATGGAATATTGTTTGTAGTACTGTATTAAATTGTAAGTAGAGAGTATTTCTAAAATTAGATAGCTATGAAAATGAAGGAGGTGTACAAATATTTTATAAAAAAAGGGGGGTGCATACACAGAAAGTTTGGAAACCACTGGATTAGTAAATAAATTAATTTTACAAGCTAGAAAAATTCTGTTAATTTACTCTAATATAATAAATTACAGGATTTTTTTTAATTATAGCAATTTTATAAGTAAAGTTATATTCCATACAATATAATATTATGTTTATAAATATTAAAAAGTCAATCTATTAGCATAAAAAAATAATTTTCCAAATTTATTGTTAATTCATTATAATAGTCAAATTTTCTTTTTACAGATGAATTTTGTCCAATACCATTGCCACCAGTAGGTGGTCAACGACAGTGTTCTGATTGGGGACCAAGTGGTAGTTTCAAAACTTGTACCATTTCTTGTGATGACAATTTAGAATTCTCACAACTAGTACCAAAATATTATATATGTGGCAGTGAAGGTTTTTGGCATCCTACTTCTGATCCAAATATGCCATTTGTTTTCCCAGCTTGTGCAAGTAATAATAATTTTAATAAATAAATATAAAAATATGAAATTAGGATCAAATAAACAAGTTATTGAGTAGAAACAAATTGAAATCATCTTACTTTTTTAGTGTTAAACAATACTATATTTTTATACTTTTATTAGAAGAGATAAAGATCATATTCATAGCCTTAACTCCTTGAAAAATGAAAGGTGGAGCGAGAAGAATATAAGAAAGCATGAGGAAAGATAAGAAGGATTTTGCCAGTAATATAGCATGGTAGTAATGGAAAGAAAGTGCATCCTTTAATCACCTCTTACAACACATTGACGAGATGTGGATGAATTAATTGATTTACAACAGATGATTGTATTAAACAATTTTATTGTAAAATTAGTAACCACATAAGCTTTGGACCAACCCTATTGTATTAAATGATTATTTGTTCATGCTCATTAGCTTGTTTATTTGATTTCATTTCTAATATGAATAATCACAAGCTTATCTCTAAGAAAATTAAAGTTGATGATTTAAAATAGATCCAGGTAATGGGAATATCTCTAAAATAGTAATATTTATTTGATTATACTTTAAATCATTATCTATAATTATGAATCAAATTATAGCAGTATTTTATTAATGTGGTTCAATTAAACCTCCTTAATGAGACATTCAGTTTGTATTTCATATATATAAGAATATAATTTTCATATAGCAATAGGTTGAAGTTCTGATACGAAATGAAATGAAATATTTTAATTATGAATGGTTTTTATTAAAGTATAAAGTTCATTAATGCCAGCAGTTAGGTTCATATGCATATATTTATTCTGAAATAATCTGATTTGAAATTTAGTTTTTTATTGACCAGATTAATGGATTTTATGATTGGCCTATTTTATAATTGATAAAAATTATTCTATAGTATAAGATATTGTGTTTTAAATTTAACAATAATTTAAAAACATTAGTGCTGAAAAATTTCTAAAAGTTTTGCTATAGATGAAATAATAGATTAAAAACTATTATATATGCAATCACTGGCAAAGTTGATCAGCAGTCTGAGTGGGCTGCAAGTAGTGCAAACCCCAACATTCCTTCTTAGACAATCCAGTCATTCACATCTGTATGTCATTAAATAAAATAAAGTGTTGTTAATTGTTACTGCATTGTCCTTTATCAGGTTGTGGCTTATAGATTTAACACTGGCAACAAGGATGGGATCCTTCTAAAAATCTGTTTACAGTTTGACAGAGAGAGAGTTGTAGTAAGAGAGTACTTTGAAAATAGTAAGTCTTGGGAAAATTGGAGAATTCGACATTTATTATCTGGAGGCATGCAGAATACTTGAATGCATTTCTGTCAGCTCAAGAGGAAAAGAAAGCCATTCTACTAAGTGTGTGAATATGAAAATTGTTATAATCACTGGTCTCACTCGTTCATCCCACTGATAAGTTATAAGAATCATTGAGAATGATACTAAAGGATCATTTTACATCACAACCATTCAGAATTGTTAGACAGAATCAACCCTAATTGATATGATCAGTGACCAGGAGAATCCATATTATTGTTTGTGGCAGAGCTTCATAGACTGGCCAAGTCATTGCAAGTTCAGAGAGAACTTGGAGGAAATGTTGTGTGATTGTTTTATTGTGGGCTTCAAGATAAAAATCTTTAAGAGTATTTTTTTACATTAAAAAACATAATCTTCACAGAAGTTTAGGAGGAATCTTTGGAAACCAAAGTGATAGTTCATTCACTAAGCAAAAAAAGTGTGTCATTCCAAGGTTTTAGTAGCAGAAATTGATCTCGTAAAAGAAAATTCTAAGAGGGTGATTGTGGACTCATGTTTGAGTTTGGATTTTGATTGTGGGAAGATGAGTGCAAATAATGGTTATGCCATGCCTATCATGGTGATCATGGGTATTGCAGTTGCCTCTTTTGTAATGTTAAATTTTTCATGCAGCAGAAAAGGAAATATACATCATGTCTGCCAAAGATTGTTAAATCAATCAATTAGTAAAATTTTTGCTATCTCAAATAATATGATTAATACGTATAATGAGAATGTTAACTGGTACCTAACACTATGCTGCTATTTACTGAACTCATGGCCACAGTCATGATTAATGGCTGTGGCCATGAGTTCTAATGTTCATTAGAATTAACATGTGTTTGTTAAAGCTGATGATGATTTAATAAAATTGAAAATGCTACTTTATCTAAGTTGCTATTATTTGTTGACTTAAAAAAGTCCTACCATAGTGCTTTGAATTTAGTTATGATTAATGGCATTAATTTCTTTCTGAAAGTTGATTCCAGGTCTCCATATACTATAATTTTGGAAGAAACTATAAAAAATAAATCTGGAAACAAATAGTTGAAACTTGCCCTGTTTGGTGCAGGGATATATAGGGATATTCCAGCATTCATGTTGAAGTGAAAGGATGTTGCAGGATTTATGTCATGTTCTGTTACATGACGATGTATTTTCTGTTGGTCATGGCCAAGGATAATAAGAATAAATTTATTGAAACATAAATGATTTGGAGCATTGGTTATCAAAATAACCAGGATTAATAATATCCATTTGATTCTATCTGATCTGTCATATCAGAATTTCTTGAACTATTCAAGGATGAATTGAGAACTGTTTGCAGTAGAACTATATCATTGCAGCTTGAGACCAAACATGTTTTAATTAAATAAAAGCAAACTATAAACCAAATAAGTAAGACAAACTATTTATTAAACAAACAGTTTATCTTACTTATTTGGCTTATAGTTTACCTTTATTTAATACAGGTACTCCTCACTTAATGCCTGAGTTCTGTTCCAATGACTTGGTCATAGAATGAATAGGTCAGTAAGTGAGTAACTTATTCATATATGCAGCATTTAGAACAAGTTACTTGCTTTATCATGATTGTAAAGACATTTATATCTTAATTATGCACAAAGTATTTTCCTCATCAGATTTTTGGAACTATGAGTGTGGGGAATTATATGCAATAGAAGTCATAAGCAATGCATATGGGCAAAAACTAAATTTTCTGTTAAAAAAAAAGTCATAAGCTTGGATATAAGTTCAAGCAATCGTTAAACAGGTAGGTTGTTAAGTGAGGAGTACCTGTATTTACAGTAAGAAGTATTACATTAAGTTTTAATTTTTTCACTTATTGATATCTCTTGATGAATGAACATCAATCAATTTGTATTTTTTGCAACTATGCCTTAGTATGAGACAAAGCATATTTTAATCAGACACCATCATTTTACTGCTAAATGTGCATAGCATTGTAATCATTCTGTTCTAATCTTATAGACTAAAGATCTTTTTGGAAAAGATTTTAATTATTCTGGCCTAAGTATTATATCAGATATTTGTACTTTATATATCATTTATTTTTCTTTTACCTTAATTTTATTTATTTTTATACAAATTATTACCTGCAATCTATTTTTACAAACAACTGTATCTATCCATAAAATTCTTCTTACTATTACTGCCTAACTATTATCATACTAATCAGATCATAGAGAGCACTATTCGGCAGAATAGTGCTCTCTATGATCTGATTAGTATGATAACAGTTATGATGCGAATAGTGCGAATAGTGCTCTCTATGATCTGAACTGTATCTATAGTCTGCCTTTTTCTTTAGATAAATAACTCAAACTAAGCACTTATGCAGGAAACTTTTACTTTTTGGAAATGTTTTTGACAAGACACTCAGTCTCTTCAACCATACAGATTCATGAATCTGTTTTTCTGCTTCAGCACTGTTAGTTTGAGTTATTTATGATTTTTACTAATTTTATATTATATTTATAGCTTTATAAATTTATATGTATGTTATAAAATCATTTTTGTTTATATATAAAATCATTTTTTTAATAATAAATTATTTAAAAATGATTTTGTGTGCATTTAAAATTTTATACTAATTACATCATTTATTTCATAGCTAAAAAACCAGCTCAGAGAATTTTTAAAATTAGCATGAGTTTTCTTTCGTCTATTGTTTGTTCTGATTCTGGGAAAAAAATTCTTTATTCACGAGTAATGGATAGTTTACTGAAAGTCAACAGAGAATGGCACATATGTTCTGATGAAACACCTAACTCGTGCAATGGTTTAGAAGCTAATGTGAAATGCAGGAAAAATGGAAGAGTTACTCGGCAAACTGAAACTAATGATATATATACAGTTGGTATTACTTTTCCAGCAGTGAAGTAAGTTATGATTAATATTAAACTTTTATTTATAAAATGCTGAATTAATATATTATAGTTCTAGTGTGAGGCCTCCTTGCTTAGAGATATGATTTGTAAGACACAAATCATATCTCTAAGCAAGGCCAACTTATCCTATAGGTAAAGTAGGCAAATGCTTGGAGACCCATATCATCACAAATCATGATGAAAAGGAAAATTCCGGCATTGAGTATGGTAACATAATGATGAAGACTTAGTACAAATATTTTTATTTATATTGGTTATTTTTAAATATTTTGTTTATTGACTTCCTTTTATAGTCAATATTGACTACATCATGTAGCCAGCATTATATTATTAGCAATGATCACTTGATTGCTTTTCATATAGCTGTTCTCCTCTGCTGTTAATTCCATTTTTTGACCTTCCAGTTGATTGATTGTGAATGTTGATGGTCATAATGTGCTCTAAAAGTGACTTCTATCAGATAAAATATATTCTATATCTGAACTGATATGGTGGATTAACTAAGAAAAGACAGAAAAGTATATCAGGCAGATGAAACTGAATGGAGCAAATTTTAAGCTACTTTCTAAAAAATTTTCATAACAATCTGGAAATTTTCTGCTAATCCTATAGAAAGGATACAAGTGGAGAGGGTCCACATTAAATGCTATTGTCTGGCAATATTTCTTTATTATTCAATAGTTTAAAATATTTGTGAAAATGTTTCATTGAAAGAAGTTTTTTGTGTAATGCTTAGCTGAAATATTTATTTAAATGTTTTGTTAAGATTCTAGTGTTTTAGTGTAGCTTGATTCCATTATCAAATAAGAATAAAGGATAAATAAATTTCATTTGGAGTTTGGAAATACAACACTGGGATATGAACAAAACTATTAATATTCACTTTTTTACTATTTTTGAATAGTTAATTCATTGATCTATTTATATCTTTTGTGATATTTATGTTAACAATTGAAATACACTGCTCCATTTTTTTAAAAAACATTGAAAAAAATCAGTGTAATGAGCAGGATAATACAGAAATAAAAACCTTCAGATTCTTTTTTTCATATTAAAATAATTTTGTTGAAGTGCTTTCAATTTCTGGGTTCTCTTTTTCAGTCCTTACAAAGCAATAGTTTATATTTCTTTGTAAGGATTGCTGAAGAGAACCCAGAGGGTTGAAAGCATTTCAATAAATTATTTTTAGTGAAAAGAAGAATCTGAATGCTTTTATTTCTATATTATCATACTCATTGCACTAATTTTTTGATATTTATGTTTATTTAAATAAAAATGAAAGTCACTTTTTTAATTTAACCTGAAAATTTGATATGCTTTATGTGTACATCTGTTCTGTAAACTATTGTCTGTCAGTCTAATCTTTAATGATGAATATCCTCACTTGCTTCTGTGATTTAATCATTACACATCTATATTCTTATTTGCCTTTGCTGATCTTTCTTAAATAAACAGTTGTATTAGATTAATAAGCTCACAATAACACAATTGTTTATTTTTTATATTACTATTCTTAGATATCTTGACCAACAGATTTATTCCTTAGAAAAATTTTAGAACTCTTCTATTTTGAGTATGTAATGTTTAAAAGAACTATATGAACTAAGATCATTGAATGAAAGTAAGATTTTTGAAAAATTGAAGTCTGTCCTCAATTTTTCAAATCCTCTTATACTGTATATCTGTAATATTGATAACTGATGTCATATAAAATCATTGGCATGTTAGCAAATTATCATACAGATTAGAAAGAGGATATATTTGGCTTTATTTTTATAGTGATATTATCATATGCCATAACATGATGCCTAAAATGATAAAATTATTTAAAATTTCAATAAAATGAATGATTTTTTTTGTAAAATTTATTGATGTTTGCAATATTTGAAGGTTTTTTTATATTTATGTATTACTTTGTTCATTTAACTGTTTATTTTCCATGAATTTAAAATGTTTATACTAATTCATCACTATATTTGCAGTAGGAAAAACAATAACATTTATTTATTGAAACATTTTTGGTTTTAATAAAAATAAAATCATAATTTGTTTAAATTATGTAGACACAGAATTACATGCTAAAAACAATTAGAATATTCATTCTTTTTACAAATTTAAATTTCTTCTTAACATTCTGTTTGAAACACTATAACATATAGAATGTCTTTTTAAAAATTATTAAGACTGATTATTTTTAAAAACTATAATTTTTTCTTTCTTTTGTTCCTTACATTTCTTTTCTCACATTATATTCTCATGCTTTCAAAATATTTTCAGATTGCTATTTTTTTAATTCTAACCCTCTTTAGTATTTCTAAAGATTCACTTAGACTCAAACCTTGTCTTTTAAGGAAGCATATGCACCCTAATGGTTTAGTTTCACATCACTCGCAATACCATACTTTCCTGTTTGTAATTAGTATAACAAAGAAAAGTAGGGGAAAGAAATAGCTGTGATAAAACAATAAAAGTGTCATGCCCATTTTAATGGTGGATCTTTGTATACATTATTATTTTCTTGTTTTTTGACAAAATTATAGTGAAATGAAGTATATTTATTATTAATCAATGAATAATAATAAATACATCATATTTTAATAGAATTGAGCAATATCTTTTGGAATTATCTGTAATATTTATTTTAAATTTTAAGATTTTATAGTTCATTCTTCAATTTTTTGTAAAAAATTAATTTTTGCAAAAATTTTCAGCAATTTATTTCAATATATAATTGAGTAAAATGAATACAGTAATCTAGAATATTGAGAAGGAAATGGAGAAAAAACTAATCTTTCAAAAAATATTCAATCAAATAAATTTTCATTAAAATCTTTATAAATAAGAAATTTCAGTTAGAAAAAATTTAGAAGCCATGATTGGAAACTCATTATGTTCTTTTTTCAAAAACCCTAAACATAAATGCAGTAAACCGATTAGGTTAAGCCAAATTGCAGTCTTAAAATTCTATTGTTTTTCCTTGCAGTCTATAGCATATTTCATCAATAGCTGTTGATAGTAAATGACCTTGAGCAGCTTATCATGTCTGTAATATGCAACAGGTTAATTTAATCATTGCTGTTAGTAAATAATATTATGTTTAAAGTTAACTTTTTCATGATTGTTTTCTCATGTTTATTCTGATTGACAGATAATCATTGAATTGAAAGAATGCATGTGAAATTTGTATTTAAATCATATATCTCTGCATTATTTTATAGTTTTGCAGTATAAAACATGTGATTCACATAGTTATATTAAAAACTGTACTTATATAGAATAATATGCAACCATTTTTTTACAACTAAACAGCTCCATGATAGTTGAAAAAATTTTTGAAAGATTTAATAATTAGATGAGAAATATATTACTGTATTAATATAATATTATCTTAAAGAAAATTGTGATATAAAAATATATTTGATATAATCAATGAAGAAAATAAACCAAAAAATCATAAAAACAATTAATTATTCATATCATTAAATTACTAATAGAACAACTGAATAGCACTTTTTCATGAAATAGTTTAAGGACTTGATATGTAAGAAAAACTTAAGATATAAATTAATAACTTAATATATAAAACACGATACATCACTGACTGAAATAAATTATAATAGATTAATCAATATATGATAAAATGCTTTCTTTGTAAAAATAAAAACTGTTTTTATAAATTGAAATATAAAATAGCACAATTTTTTAAACAAAAATATGTAAAATAAGAATATATAAAATAAGTAAAACCTGTACTTCAATTATATTCTAATTAAAATAATTTGTCATGTTTTACTGTTTAATTAGTTTTTATAAATTTAAATTTAGTCTTACAATTATATTAAACATTTTTGAATTAAAAAACAGTAATGATAAATCATGTTTTCTATTTTTATTTTTTATATTTTGTACATATATACAGTGCGTTTGAAAAATAACTATACACCTGTCATAACTATACTATAACAACAACTACTACTTATTAACTTATCTTACAGTAGTTGTTGGAAATGGTCCCCATGAACATCAAGATATATCTGAAGATCTTTGTAGAAAACATTACTCACAATGCACAGAATACAATCCTTCAACATATAATTAAGTGTATTATAGGTGTATAGTTACTTTTTGAATGCACTATATTTCCCTATATGGTTTAGGGAAATATATATCTTATAAATTCATCTAGATAATATTACTATATTTTTTATAACGAACTTCATCTTTATACACATACTATAATGATTTAAAAAATATTATTGATTATAATTATTTTAGAATTAATTTTTGTAAATTTCATTAGTGATTTATTTATTCATAAAGAATTATTTATTAATATTTATATACTGTTTACAAGATATTCAGTAAGATTTAGAAACTAATATCATAGAAATATTTGCAGAAAAATAAGATGCAACTCTTGTGCTATTTTATAGTGTGAGATATTGTGTTTTGAGAAATATTTTAAAGTTTCATGATATAATATCCATCTTTGTGATTTCCACTGATTTAATATTTCAATTTGCACAAACTGATAGAGTTAACAATAACAATTTTCCATTGCTTTTTTAAAATTATTGTTATTTTTGTTTTTATTTTCAGATATAACAAAAAGTTTTCTATAAATTTTGTCTACTGGAAAATTGATAAACTAGTTTTGATAAATATATACATAAATATGCAATATATTTCTGAAAATAGAATAACATCAATTTTAAGAAAAATATTGTTTCAGTTTCTTTGAATTAGTAAATCAATAAATATCCCAAAATACATTTTTGGGATATTGTCACAAAACAGACTCAGGATCTGTCATATTATTTTTCTGTATAAACTCATATAATTATTTTCCAGATCTTACTGAACATTGCCTATATATAATTATGAATAATATCTAATTATAATGAAAATTAAATTTTTAGTGATCCTGTAATGAATCTTAATACTAGAAGACAATCAACAGTTCAAGATGTCGTTGAAAAGACCATTCTTAAAGATTCTGCTTTTGATGTTCGTGATACTTTACCAAATGTTATACCGGATCTTACATCTTTAACAATGGTTAATGATTATTCTTGTTCTTTAGGACAAATTGTGATTCCACCAAATTGTGGTAAGTTAACTTTAAATTATGGTAGGAAATATTAATTATACTGGATTATAAAGTGAAGCATTTTGAAGGAAATTTATATTATTACATATTTTAGTTGCATTTGTTTTGCCAATATCAAAATAGACTTTCATTTTTTTTTATCACAAAAGGATTTTCCAAAAATTGCCAACAAAAGAATAGCTTTTTTTCACCATTTATTATTTTTACAAATGATCAGCATAATAAGTTAATACAAAATAATTATTAAAATGAATTAGCAAGTAAATTAATATTGATGAATTGCTTACATAAGCTTTTCATACAGTGGATCCATGTATAACACAGGAAATGCATTCCATGTTATATGAGCCACATAGGATAAAACATGAACTGTGTCTGTAAAGATGTTATATTTTAAAATGTTTATCTTTTTTTGAAAATTGTAAAAAAATTAAAAATTCTTCCAAACAGTTCTCATTAATAAGTATTTGGTAACCAGTGATTGTAATAAAAAATCAAATGCTGTTTATTGTATTTCCATAACAACCTTAATAATTTTTCTGTCATATTATATAAGTCTGCATTATAAGGGAATGCATTTTATGGGTCCATTGTATTTGAGTTTGCATATTTTTTTGAAAATTAAAATTTATCAATTTCAGATTTATTAAAAAAGATTGATATTGGATCAATATTAATAGTACATTCACATATTTGGGGCAATATCTTTTATAAATATTACCATATTCGAATGAAATTTATACATGTTAAGACCAATGATGTAAATTAGATAATGACTCCTAAAGAAAATGGAGAATCATTCTGTACAATGAAATTTTGTTGTCAGTAAAGGATAGTTCCAGAAATTTAATAAGCGTTTTTCAATACATAACATAGAATTCAAGGAGAAAGTGTACCGGCATTGTTTATCAGTCATTGTTGCGAATGCACAAAATGATATGCCAGTATTAAAAAATATTTATTAATATTTAAAAAATGATATTAATATAATTATCAAATGAATTAAGTTCATAATAGATAAAATAAAGCAAATATTTTTTTATTTTTCAGTGGATTGTAGCATAGGCACATATTTCGATAATAATACAAAATCGTGTGTATTATGTCCAGTTGGAACATACCAAAATGAGATGGGACAGCTTTTCTGTAAATCATGCCCTCAAATCAATGGTAAACAAGGTGTCACAAATAATATAGGTTCTAGGTCTGTGGATGATTGTAAAGGTAGGCAAATTTTATTTAAAATTTATGAAACTTTGAATATTATTATATTTCAAATTTTGTCCAAATTATTTAATATTATCAAGTGATTTAATATATTTATATTTACATGTAATTTTTCCTTGTAGAAAGATGTTCAGCTGGAAATTTTTATGATGAAACCATTCAGTTGTGCAGACCATGTGGTTATGGTTTTTATCAACCTTTGGAGGGTTCTTTTAATTGCTTATCTTGCAAACCAGGCCTAACAACAAGAAGCAACCAGGCTGTATCAGTCAGAGAATGTAGAGGTAAAATAGTTTTATTTAAAGCATTAAAAGAATAATCAGCATCATATGCATATTCATTATTTATTTCTTGATTGAAATTAATGCAGAAAAAATCACAAATAGCATATATCAGGAGAAAATTTTTATTATAACAGTAATGCTTTCAATCTACTTGTGAGGTCTTATTCAGCTGCACTACTAATTTACAGAAAAGATTTACATGTATTACAGTAGCAGGATGAAACAGCAATTATTCATCATTTGGTCTTAAAATAAATAGATTGCATGAGGTGAAGAAATTAAAGACAGTTATTTAAATGGAGACTGTAATGAAAAATAAAAATTATAACTTTTAAAGTGTTCTTTGGAAATAATGGAAATATACAATACAATTTACATTGTATTGTATATTTCCAAGCTGTTACATATTATATACCAATAAAAATGTATACTAAACTTATCAACAATGTTGCCAATAAAAAAAAAAATAGCTTTCAAAAGACTAGAATTATATTTCAATTAATAAAGGTTCAAATCAGACTGCACAATAACTTAAAATTATAATTAAATATACACAGAAGCCCTCTAGCAGTCAAAAGATTTTATTCAGAAACGTTTTCAATGCTCTTGGCATCTTCGTCAGCTACATCAGAGTGGGAAACCAACTGACATCATGGATGTCAGTTTGTTTCCCACTCTGCTGTAGCTGACCAAGACGCCAAGAGCGTTGAAAACGTTTCTGAATAAAATCTTTTGACTGCTGGAGGGCTTCTGTGTATATTTAATATTTCAATTATTCCAGAACAAAAAATTAAAGATAACTATATTCTTTATACTTACTGGTTAGAGTTTTCCTTTAGAAAAATCATCATATACGATGTAATAATTTTTTAACTAATAGCAATGAAAATGGAAATATTGCTTAGTTTATCTTATTTTAACAATGTTTACTGGCAATGAACAGAAAATCCACACAAAACAGAATGGCCAATCAATTAATATGCACAATAGAATTATTAGATGTTAATTATCTATTGAAATGAGAATAATTTGTAGAATTCAGGTTATAGAAGAAACCATTTAGAAAAAAATTTTAATTTAATTTGTTCAGAAGTTCAATATAACAAATTTTTTCATAATCATAGAAACTAATGGACTTTTGATTTCCCATTTTAGTCTTCATTTAATTTCTATAATACAAGTTCTTCCATCACACAATATTTTAATGCATTAAACACTCATCCTATTCTGATCAGACTATACTTCCTAAATGTTTATAATTTAATAAAAATAATTATTTATTAAATTATTATTTATCGATTTTTACTTTTACTCACAATGTTTATTTCAATTTAATATTGATGAACATCATAAATAATCTCACTTCCTTGATAATTGATTTTCCATGTCCTAAACTCAAATTACTCTCTCATAAACCAAAACAGTCCAAACCAAGAAAATGAAATTTACTGTAACCCTTCTGTCACTGTCAATACTATTCAATAAGCACTCACATCTCGTTGGTTGAAAACAAAAGGAAAATTCTAAGTATACAGAATATAAAATGCTTGGATTTATTTAATGAATTAAAAAAAAAATATAGATAGTGTTAATTAGAATTTATCTTTTTTAAAAAATTTTTCCAGTTTTGAACTGTTTCAACCTCCCTTCTTTAAAATTATTTTTTTGAAAAATATTTTGGCTTATATACAAATAAATATATATATATGTATAGTATTTCGATTTTGGTGTTCTGAAAAAATCACAAAACAGTATAAATTTATATACATCTCTCTAATCAAATCAGTTAAAACAATAGTTTTTTTTTATTGGAACAGCAAAATTTTGAAACAAATAATATTTAAATATATTCTGATGTTTTGAAAGTTAATAATGTAGTAATAAATAATTTTGTTATAATTTAATAAAATTGTAAATAAATAATTAAAAATATTTACTTAACACACAGTAGCTGCTACTTAAGATTACATAACAGTTTATTATTAAGATTTATTAGTACAGTTGAAAAATACAATTTATTGTGTTTCCATACTTTATTGGTCACTCTAAGTGACTAATAAAATATGGAGATACATAATATAGTATAGAGTTTAACAAGCACTTTTGGGATATTATGCTATCTTCAGTTTCATTGCACAATGAACAATTAAATATAGCTATACTATATTATACAGTATAATATATACAACTTCAAGCTTAGAAGATATTTTTATGGAGATACATACAACATTTGTGATCATATACGATATGGACTGCTAGGTGTCCTGACTATGCCATCTATTACATGTCATTTGTATGGCAATATCTTCCCTGCTCTCACTTGGAGGAGCTCAATGCATTGAAGCATTTAATAAAACTTGGAAATATCTAGTCATATATGGCAGCAGATTCTCCCCAAGTGCTACCAAGAGAAAAATTTTGCTATATGAATGATATGTAACAGACAACATGATCAGGACATCTTGAGATACATGTTATATGGTCACAGATTTATATGCATTTCTATATAAACATCTTCTAATCTTCTAAATTGTTGTATAGATTTTAATATAAATTAAAACACAACTAGCAGTAAAAATACTTCTTATTTAATTAAAAATATAAATAGAAACGTTTTTGGTTAATTAATAACCCTCTTCAATTTATTATTAATATTACATATATAAAGGTAAGGTACATAATCAAACATAAAGTTTAAAATAACATTTGGACATACAGATATATATTAAGTATTAGCTTAAAATTCAAAAGCTTTGTTATACAAAAGATAAAAAATGTTTAGTAGTACATAGAATAAATTGAATTAATCAAAGTTACAATTTTATTAGAAGTGTTGAATGCAGTAAAGCCATGGGTTGGGAATTGTTTCTATGATCATGTTATTAATTACATTTCTAAACTTTCCCTGTTCCAAAGTGATGATTGTTTCTGTTGCTTTAATTTGCCTTAGGTTAATACATGTATTAATTACATTAGCTTCTTCCTAGTTAATTAATATATCAATTTCATAATATCTTTTTGATAATGCCAGATAAATATCTCAATTTCTAGTTTTAGTATAGTATTATTATATTTAATTTTTATATTATATAATAAAACTGAAGATTGACTGATAAACTATATTTATGTCAAAACAGAACCAAGTTTATAGATACTAAAAGATTTTATTAGATTATTTCATATGCTCTGAAACATATCTGAATGATGAATTATCAAAAATAAAAGCTATAGGTTTAACATACAGCTATATTTAACATTAAAAAATTATTAATGTTAAATATAGATTTGATCCTAAAAAATGCCTACTCATTAATCCCTTAAATAAAGGAATAAATTGCTTTAAGGAGTTTATACAGTATATATATATATATATATATATATATATAAGGTTGTTCAGAAAGTAATTTCGTTTTTTCCCCTAAGATTGGCGTTAGTTGTATTTTTAATCTGCCAATTTCATTCTAAGCCATATTGTCATTATACATTTTGATAGCTGGTGTTTCAAAAAAAAACTTATATAAACTTTTATAATTTTTATTTATAAAAAAAACTTTTTTGATTCTATGCAATTGTTTTTTTTTGTGTCATATCATAAATGGAAAATAAAAAGAAGCATTTTTGGCATATTTTGCTTTTTTATTACTGAAAAGGAAGAATGCTGTTCAAGCAAGAAAAAAGTTATGTGAAGTGTATGGAGATGATGTGTTAACAGAATGCCAGTGCCAAAA
>WUQG02410608.1:0-16291 GCA_011317285.2 Androctonus mauritanicus
AGATATACATATTAATATAACTCAGTGCCGGATCTAGATATTTCTCCTCTTCACTCACGCGCGTTAATACATAAACATATATAATACTTTGGAGCCAGGAATGTAACGACAACAGACACATAGTCACTGAGAAACATACAAGAAACTTTATTTTTTTTCTCAAAGCAACAAATAGTTAACAAAATACTACCAAAAAATACATTTATAATAGATATAATAAAAGCGAACTCTATTTAATATAATAAATACGAACTATAGTTTAATATTTCTCGCTTTCAACCAGGCAAAATCATTAATAATTGTTTATCAATTAATCAATTTAATTGGCATTGTTTTCTCTCTCCCTCGATAAGTAGACTTATTATCTGTTAGAAAAGTGCACCATTATGTCTTTGTAGACCAACTCTATAGCGTGAAATATTGTCAAGATAAGAAATTGCGACTGCCTCACTGGCTTCACCCTAGATCCGGCGCTGATATAACTTATACTAAAGTATAGTGATTAGATTTATAAAAATGAATAATTTGCAAATGAATGTTAAGAATTACCAACTGATTTAATTTGAGCGTGTAGATTTTAATTAGAAAATTATTTACATTAATTTTGAATTCGGAGAAAATCGGTTAATCACCCTTATAATTTACGGAGTTTAGTTCAGTCTATCAATAACTGTTTAAAGTATGATTAGAATAATTTTAAATCAATTTTTGATTAATCGATCAAAAATGGTTTATTTAAAATTTCTAGATTTATTCAGAACTTTCCAATAAATAAAAATGAAGTTATAATAATAATAATAATAATAATAATAATAAAAATTACAGTACTTCTAATTTACTAGTATTGTAATTCAATTGCGAATAAAATTAAGAAAAATTTAACGACGTTAAACCAAACTAATTAAAACCTAGTAGAGTAGTCGCCAACCTTAAATAAAATATGCAAAATCTTGTAGTATAATTTAACTACACTACAATCGTTCTTAATTTTGAAAGATCCAAATATTTATTTTCGGTAACGAATAAAGAATAAAACACATTTTGTCTGGAATTGATTATGGCTACATCGAATTATATACGTCTAGCCGAGAAGAGTTGTTTTTAACATTTCTATCGCTTTTAATTGTTAACACAGTGCCCTTGGAACTTTTGAAAATATTGTCTCGAAACTCACCTCCATGGCCGAGACAATTAAGTTGTTGTCAAGATATCTCGAGATTAATTTTCTTTCCAACTACAGATAACTTTGTAATCAACTTCGGAAACTTAGACCAAGTTTTTATGGCGATTAAATTATAACACTATCACAAGAATAGTAAAATTATCCTTCGGCGCGAGAGTCGCTAAAAATTTTAACCATATAAAGGCATTACATGTAGGCCCTAATATTTTTATAGACAATTACTTAATAGAACTAATCAAAATTTATATAAAAACTTGCTAAAATACCCGGCGTTACCGTGTTTTTGTTTATAGATCGCGTAATGAAAATAATTATTGAAAAATAATTGTTTGATAATGAAACAATTTGAAATTTATTTCATAAACGATATATCATCAACATATATCAAATATATAATCATACAATAAACAATGCTCCAAATTCAATATCATTTTTCTCTTGTTGTTGTTTGTATATATTTCCTTTCAAAATTAAATGATTAAATTTTTTAAATTTGTCCCTAAATGAAAATACTTGTATTAAATCTCTAGAAGTATCTTCTGTTATACAACAAACAATCAAACACGTGTTAAACACCCGCTTTACCACAAAAAGTGAAAGGACGTGCTTGGTCCTTTGTTGCGTAGTACAAAAGGTCATGCGTATGTGTAGAAAACCAGCGCTTGTTTAACACGCGCTTGGCTCTTTGTTTAATTTATCCAAGAATTTAATTATTTTGCCCGTGTTAAAACAGCCGTGGTCACTCGGGAAACGCTGAACACAGATTTTTAATGCGAATGTGTGGACAATATTTTAATTTTTACATATAATTTATTTATTATAATGCTCGGTCGAAATACATAATTCTGCCGTGACAATGATGCTGCTATAAGAACAGATTTGGCAATAAAATGGAAATTTTCTATATGCTATGTATATTATCGCTTTGTATGTGATTTTAAGTATTATTTATTAGCTAGGGAGAATCCATAAATTATGTCGCGCTTTTAGATAGAGTATAGATTTGAGACGGTAAATGACGTAGGAGAAGAGTTTTGTAAATTATGACGACGTTACTCTTAAAATGATTAGTCATAAAGATGAAGCGTTAAACAATCTTTTAGTTATAAAATAAAATAGAAAATATTTGTGTGTAAATGTTTGAGAAATAAAGACTAATGTAACACGTGGAAATACGTTTGTTAAAAAACAGGTCTGGCCAATCCAAATTGTTTCTCTGATCAACTTGGAGAACAATATTATAATAATCGCGTGTAGTGCGACCAAAATTTTCGAAGGGGGAGAGACTCAAAATGCATTTGAAATGATGCGACGTGGCTTAATTATAGATATAAAACAGGCTTAACTTAACTACAAACTCAACATAAAATTCCCTTTAAAATAAAACATCCAATGAAAAAGTATGAACACAGATTGATATTGAACAGTATTCCGTATCATAATTAATAATAATAATAATAATTGTTTTAGTTAAAAAGTTCTGTAAAAATCTAGTAGAAGTAATGCAGGTAAGTTATCTGTTGCACCTTACTTTAACACTTAGCGCCATCTGCTGATACTTTTTGTCATAAAATAAAAATTGGTCACCTAGGATCCTAAAAAAGGCCGAATAAAAAAGGGGGCGACCTAAGGACACGTCCATATTGATACTGAACAAAATTCTATATCATATTCCTAAATATCTTTTTTAGATTTAAAAAAAAAGTTGCTTTTACACACACACAAACACACACACACACAATCTGTATTTTATAAGTAATATAGACATTTATTTATGCAGTTATTGTTTAACCTTACGATATTTTCTCAAAATGATATTTTTAAGCATCTTTGTGTAATTATTCGTAGTTACAATTATCTGGCAGAAATGGAAAACAGCATAAAGCTTAAAAGAAGAAGAAGGAGAAGGTAGTTGGAACATTTAAGCTTTATTAGGTTTATATAAAATAATTATGATGGAGTAGCCTATATAATTTTATGACACCAGTAAAAATTACTAAGAACTAAAAGTAAAACTTCTTTTAATATTTTGTAAATACCTCTTTAGTAAGTTATAGAATTATGTTCAAATCATTTTATATTATAATCCGCAATAAGCCTACGTTATCTAAAATAATTGATGTATTGGCCAGGCGAATAATGTATAAACATATAGCTAATATTAAAATGTAAATAAATTATTTAAAATTTTTCTATCGTATCAATTAACACATTTTATTTATGGGCTTAATTCGTTTTAAAATATCGAAATTTCGCACTAAGTTTCATATATTCTCTCTCGAAACCGAGATAGAAATTAAACCGTGATCCACAAACTAGTATAGATAAACCGTATGGATTAAGTTAATTTGAAAGTTATTCAAATTATTGTTTCGAATATATTCTGTGCCAAATTTTCACAAATACGATGATTTCTTTTTATTTTTTTCTATTCATTTACATTAAATTATAAAATGTCCCTTATGGACTTTCCTCTTTTCTAATCGCCTTTATAAATGTAACTGTTATTAAACTCATAATTAGCAGTCCTTATGAAATACCGAGAGTAATTCTGAATACCATATTTAAATCATTGAGATAATTAAATAAAAAAATTTTAAAAAAATAATTTAAAATATTTCGATAATTTAAATTTCGTTAAAATTAGTGTTTAACTTAAAATAAATCAATTTTTTTTAATGTAAATTTATCACTAAATTAGATGGTTGAGGCAAATTATCGAAGATCGAAATAATGTATTGTTGCTTATGATTAATGGCAGTAGGTACATAATGGTAGAAATATTAACAGCGCTTCTATGCATCGGAGAGTGGTGCTAACATTTACTCAGTAGAATTACTAGACAGGTGCGGTAGCGTAAATCTCTACAGTGTTTACTTCTAACCCATTTCTCTTCGAACTTCACGAAATATCCGATAAATTAATAATCCCATCTGCATTTTAAATACGAGCATTGACACATATCCGCATATTTTTTATAATAGAATCGGAAAGATGACAGGAGAAGATACATCCTTTGTTAGGAAGTAAACAATGTTCGAGTTTCCGCTACTCTTTTTATCTGAAGCTACTTCGTGATAGTTCATACGCTGGTTTGGCACGCTGTGTATAGCGGTTCTCAAAATTTTTTATCCTCGAGATCATTTTTAATGATGATATTTTCTTTATTCATTATTACTGCCTATGTAAAAAACAAAAAAATACACTTTCTGAAGTAGGTACTTGTTCATTTGGAGTCTACTTATCGATGTTTATCGCATTTAGAATTCGAAACGTCGAGAAATTTTCAAATATGTATTTATCATTAATTTCAATTTAATCATAAAAAATTTAAAAAAAATTAAACCGTTACTTGTTAAGCGTAATATATATTTTTTATCTTTTCTTTAAAAAAAAAAAAAAAGTTATTTGTAATGAGAAAAATAGAATTGTTTACATTTCTGAGAATTTCTTTAATATACATTTTAATAAATGACAGTTTGAGAACTTTCCTTTTTGATTTGTCACAACAACAGACCAAATGGTGCTTTTATTTTTGTGACTATTTGCCTCTCGATACAATTCAAAGGCTCATTGAAAAAAAATTAAAATGATAGTTTTTAAATGTAGAGAAGAAAAGTAATTAGTTCCCAGTGGATTCAGATTGCGCAAGATAGGAAAAAACATAAGGAGGTATATATATCCAGCAGTGGATGAAATGAGAAATGCTACTGCTGCTGATGATGATGATGAGATACAGAGATATTAAACATAAACATTACAAATGACAAGTCCTGTAATCAACGGATATTGCAGTTACGACACTGATTCTATCAAAATGATAAAAAAATAACTATTCAATAAATCAGTGTTTATCAATACGCGGTGGTGAAGCCTCTGAAGAGTCTCGCAGGATCTCCAGAAATCCGCGGAACATACACTGAGAAAGGTTGGTGTATATATCCGAAGAACTGTCCAATAGAATTACTAGAAAGCTGTTTACTCCGCTCGAATCTAGTTCAATAATATATAAAGTACAATAAGTTTATATAAGTATTCATCCCTCTCTTATCGAATGGCTACGACTACAGATAGTGAATATTGGATAGCACTTCTCTGTAACATAAGAATATGGCAACTGTTGATCTACTGTCTTATTGATCACAAGCTAACTGTTGACTGATTATTTATCTGTATGATAAATTTATAAAACATAATATCAGTTGATTACAGTTAACTCGATGTTAATCCTAATCAACTGATATATATAAAATTGCACTTTTATAACGACAAATACTGTATAATAAAAAGATAACAATGTAGAGGTATATTAATAAATTTTTAGAACAGAAATTTTTCTTTAAAATTTTACGGCTACGCTTGATTTTCTTATATCGAAAACATCTTATAAATCTAATTATAAAATATTTAATATCGAATTGATATTCTACAAATTATAAAGCTAAAAAAACTAGTTATGTTGTGATGAAGATACGACTATCATCTCTGAATCGATAAGCTACGAGCAATTGTCCGTTTTACGCTTTAAGCATGCTGATTAAAATTAATCGATGGATTTTTAAAAATTGGCTAAGAAATTTAACAGTTCCTAATCAACTTTTGAATTATTAATGTCCCGTTTTTATGCCGTCCAAGAATTTGTTTAAGTTAATAAATATATTATTTTTAAACAATTATTATTTTAATTGTTAAACAACTTATTTAGCTTTTTATGTAATTAAAAAAAAGATCAAATTTTGTTAACTTTTAAATTTGTTCTTCCTGTTTATCACACGGATTTTCCACTACTTTTTTTATTATTATCTACTTTAGTAGATAAAAAAAAGTATGGTAATTTAGAATGAAAAAGGTAAGGTAGTGTCGTTTATTACTTGTTTCGAATAAATAATAAATAAGCTAATCTTTCTGTTTTATTTAGGTTATAACATACTGGGGATATAACCTTCTCTAGCTGTGTTAAAACAGCTACATATAAACAAGAATAATGTAGGTTTATTATTCGAGCCGGGATGAAGACTGTCGGTAATTTAAAGAAACAATATTAATTAAATAATTCACGGTTTACTTAAACGTGGTATCCTATTTCTGGAATTATTCACCTGTAGTAGAGCGTAACGTATTACGTGTAATCTTTCCACTCTACAACAATTAGCGTATTTATTTCTTTTGTTTAAATACTGAGATAATTACTGCGGTTTATTTTCATCGTTTCCTGTTGCCAGATGAACAAAATTTCTTTATATTATACATTCGAAACTGTTTCGGATTTCTCGACCATTTTCATTTTGCGCGGATGGTCGACGGTGGTAGCCATAAATAATTACCATTACATAAAATACACCGGTTTCAGAGAATATTTTATCAAAAAATGCAGAAATACTTAAACTACTCGAAGAAATTTCCACCCAAATCCTATCAGCTACCAACGTTTTAGATCGCATTTTCATGGTAGCGTAAACAGATATTTTCACCACTGGCGAGCTAAACGAGTTAGTTTACATAAAAAGCTTAATTTTATAATCATACACTTTTTTTTTTTTTTACTTTTAAATTAATAATTAAATTACGCAGTTAGTTATCGCTGATATAAAATTGATCAAATGTGCAGGTGGATGAAGAACGGTCTAAATCTGTTAAAGCGCGGTATTAAATTATGGTTTTAAAAAAAATGAAATAACTAATTATCTGAAATTAAAATGTAGAAATTTTACGTGCAAAAAAATTCGAGTCAATTTTCTCAGATTCAATTTACAGCTGATGAATTTTTAATCGATGATATTACCGTAGAAGAAAACGTTAAAACTAATGCGATATTTTTTTCTCTTCTAATTGGATGAAATAGTTCATAGCCTACATAAATTTATTTGGTAAACAAAACATTACAAACAACAATTTGGATGGTTTCCAAGAATAAATTCTAGAGTATCGTTTTCGATGATGGTTTCAATTAGTACGCTTCGATAATTTATTCGAAATTTATTCAGATATCATTCATGAATCATTTTAATTGTGTTGGTAGAAAATCACGTGTTTTAACATTTTATTTATTTATCGAATTTTAAGATGTAATTATCGAATACTTAGCTAAATCAAAATGCAAAATAAATTTTGATTTAAGAAGTACAGATGTTGCTTTAAAAAACAATAATAAAATGCTTTAAATATGACCAGGCTGTAATATCATTTATAAATTATTTTCTCATAAAAAAGTAACAATAAATTTTATTTGTTAGACGGTAATCTATGTTTAGGAGGTACACATGGACAATAACCATGGCTCGGGAGGTGTACTCACAAAAAAAAGACAATAATCTTTTAATTTAATGCACTAGTCTAGATTTTTTTTTTATTTTATTCTATTGTTAAAAAATCAAAACTGATAAATCATTGTGATTTTAGTTTTTCCCTATTAGTCTTTGATTTATATCTATTAAGATACGAGTTTTATTCTCGAATTATTGGTTTTTAACCATTGAACTTGTTTGATTAAAACACATCCATTGTTAGATTTTTTTTAACCGAATTAAATTATACGTAATTAAGTTTTATTATTTTGAAGTAAACACGCAAACTTCGAAATTTATTATTATTATTATCGTTTTTTTTTTTTTTTTTGCTTTAAAATCGTAGAAAAAACTTTGAAACGATGAAAATTATCTTATTAAAAATAGCGATAAATTGATTATTTGGATAGAATATGCCAGCATTCAAGAATCCGAGTGGTTGTTATTTATTTTATCTTTATATTGAATTAATAAGCTGTCTGTAATTCAGTAGATCTCTTCTCGGTCACATACTAGGTGACATAATGCTATCCGTTGTCATTGGCTAAGATGAGTATTTTCGGAAAGAATGCACGTTCATATGATCTTCTCTAGCCTCCAACAAGTACAAATGTAAACAAAATATAAATGAAACTGTTGAGTTTAATCGATTTTCGGATAAAGTAAAAAAAATCTTATTGTTGAAATTATATTTATACCATTTCAAAAAGAATGATTATTAAAATGATTCTCATTTGTTCCAAACTCAAGTATTTAAAATAATTTAATTACGAGAGAGTTGCAAATTTTTTAGAAAAAGTGTCATCTGTGAATCAAAAATTTTTAAAATGAAAAGTAATAATAAAACTATTATATATAACTTAAAAATTAATTCGATAAACGAATTAATAGAATTACGTAAAGACTAATAATTTAATGATAGAAAATTTATATACTGCATACAAAATGCAATACTTGTCTGTCTTTGTTCCGCATAGGCTCACACACTGTATAACATAGTGAGACAGAACACACAGCAACTTCGCGTGACTCCGCGAATAACAATCTATCCTGACTCAAGATCTCCCCAGGGAATGGAGCATTTTGGATAGCAACGAAAATTCCTTCTTTTAAGTTCTTCAGAGTTATATCGGAATTCGGGATGGCGTCACAGCGTGCGACACTGACATAATAATGAATAACGTCATAATAAGTATATCGATGTACGATGTCACGATAATGTAGCAATGAATGACATTATATGTCATATCATTGCGCTGTGACGTTATCGGGACATAATATGCTGGTGGACACAAAAAGCCAATAGATTCCAAATAGTATAATAAATGAACGATATGGCGGAACAATACTTTTGTATGGTCCATTGTCGATCCATAAAGTTTATAAATACTTGGGATCCGGGCTTACCCGGTTGAAATCCATCCTTCAACTATCCGGAAGACCTCATGGTGGATATTGGCCAGCCTGTGATGGATCTGAAAGTTTCTGTCGCTAAAAGTATCCCGCACGATTTGGTTGTTTAATGCACAATAACATAATCTATTAATTAATTTAAAATAATTAAAATTTTTTTTATTACTAGCCACGATGCTGACATCATGATGGCTTAAAATTAGATTAAGTTAGATTAGTTAAGCCGCCTGATCATACTTGGCCATGGCTTAAGAATTGTTACATATAACTACATTATGTGCCTGAAATTCTCGAGCAACGCCGGATACTGGTTAGTTTTATATAAACACAATATAAAATGATTTGTTAAATTTCTTCATAAACTATTGATAATTTAGTCACATTTATATACGATTTATTTTATATACAAGCTATTGTATTTTAGAATGAACTGTAGAAACTAAATTTAATAATCTAATGCAGCCACTGGTCTAGTGCATGCAGTAAATACATTTCAGGTCAGTCAGTATTCGAGAGATCTGATAAATCAGGATTCTAAATTCGACCAACACTTCAGATTCTTTGATATTTTACGCTTCTGAAAAATTTTAAATTATTTGAAAAGAAACCGAATCTTAAAAATATTATTTGTGTAAGTTTACTTATACTATACCTGAGTTATTGATTACTGCAACTAACCTAATTTTTGTTTTTAACGATTTTAACTTATATAGAAGAAATATTTCACAATTTTTTAATGAAAGGATAGATGTAGTAAATTATGAAGGAAATCTTCATAATTTCCGTCATAATTTACTGTATCTATTTTTAGTGATTTTCTTCTCGTTCCATCAGAATTGACGTGACAAACCTTCGACTTTGTTGATGTCGAGTTAACTAATTTTTGAATTTCAAACTTTAAAGCGAAATTTATAGAACTTTTTTTAGATTTAATAAACTATAATAATTATTTTTTATTTTTATTTTTTTTCGCGTAATTATTTAATATCATATTTATGCGTAATGATAGGATCAAAAGAGAGAAATAAGTTAAATCTATTCTATGAAAACTTCGATACAAAAAGCACAAAGCGCAAAGATATTGCGCGTCACCTACATATAAATTTTTGGATCGATCATCATTTAGTAAATTGAAAAATCTCCATATCTAACCCATACAGAAAGTATTGTTCTTATCAATGATTCAATCTTTATAGCGCATATAAAATTTTAAATGAGTTTCAATTTAATCTTGAAAAATAGTTGTGTTTTATATATTTTGCATTTAATAAAACACGCGAGTTTAACTAAAACAGAGATGAAATATTTTTCAAATATGTTCGAAAATATTTATTATATTATGATGTAATTTTAATATGAATGAAAGGCCAAATATATTGCTTTCAAACAACGAAACTGCAATGATTCATAACAATTCATTAACTAATTTTCTCGTCATAGACGTTTAATGAAGTGTGATGCATAAAGTCAAGCTCTTATTCTTTGGCACATTGAATGGTTTTAATCAAGTATGTTGATTCATCTAACGTTATAATAATAAAACAAATGACATATCTTATGACAATAGCCTATACTTTACTCTAATCTACATTATAAGTTAATTATAAGTCGACTTATAATTTTCTTATGAATATTCATAGAAGAGCGCAGATGCGATATTTTATATTATAAATAGGCCTACATAATTTTTAATTTTTATCACAGAATTATTTTAGTTGAAAGAACAATTTTATATTCTTAATAACCACTTTAATAAAACTTAAAAGCTAAAACAATTCTCAAACGTTTAGTTTGAGAGTTGTGTAGTTGTGTTTCAATAAGTCATACAATAATAATAATAATAATGTTTACTCTCACAAGAAATTAAGCGTCTTTGGGGAATGCAAAAGGTAGCCACAGTACCCATCATTCTATCCGCAACAGGAGTAATTCCTCACACTCTGCACAAAAGCCCTAACACTACAAAACACTACAAAAAGCATCATTACTCAATACATGCAACATAGTAAGAAAGTTTCTCAGCACTGACACAGACAGTTAAAATACAACTATACGGACGGACAAGAGACAAGACATAGCTACTTGTGATGACAAGTAGCTATGTCTTGACTCTTGTCCGACGTAGCACTTTGATCCGGAGTTATTCCGTGCACACACTGTTGTACCCCATAATGTTTATTTAAACTATTAGAAAGATATTCTACAGAATAGAAACGAGAGAATGTAAATTAAGAATAACTTTTGCAAAATTTATTTTAAAAATTGCTACAGAATAATATTTATAAGGCAAATTTTATGGATTATAATTAGCTCTTTGATGATTTTAAATAATTATAGTGGATTAAAAATCAATTGTATAATATCATTTAGACCTATGCTAATTTTGGATAGATTCTATAGATGAGTTTGAAAACTTTCAATGTAATAGTTCTCAGACAGTTCAATATTATATTTAATTCAGATTTTGATATTCGACGAATGGATAGAAAAGATTTAATGGCGTTTGATAATATAAGAGGCAGTTATGTATAACCTTTTAGAATATAAAGTTTGTTAAGTCGAAACTGCCTGATAAGATGCTTTTGGTTATCAAACATTTATTGAAAAGATATTAGTGGCTGAACGCTAGAAGAATTTTGTAGCACAAAAGATGGAGTTTTGAGTTTTATAAAGAAGAGATCATCTTACTTAATAAACCAGTTAATAACATTATTTAAAATAGTATTTAGCAGATTCTATCATTCAATGTTTGTAGAAGTCAGTTATTTTAATGAAAATCGAAAGGATTAATTCTTTTGAATCTTGTCTGTTGAAATATAAGATCATGTAAAGATTTATTAATATTGGTAAATCTATCATTGATCCTTTGTTCTTTCTCAGGAGCTGTTAGATTACTATGACTTTCTAATTGTAGGACTCTACAATGTAGAGTCTATAATTAGAAAATCATAGTAGGGAGGGGAGTGATCAGAAGAGAGTGTAGAGTCTACACTCTCCTCTAACCACTTCCCTATTCGTATCAATCTGAAATACTCTCCAGACACAAATTCGCTTTATTCTGATAACCTAAAAAAAGAAAATAATACTAAGGAAATATAAATTTATGATGGATATTCAAAATTTATTTATTACTGAATTAAATAAAATTATTCAAGAACTTTTGCCAGAAAATAATACTCTCTCCTATTATAAGTTGACAGATATCTATAATAAAATAATTTAAATTTAAAAATGTATCCAAAAATATCTTGGAATCAACACTATTATGATGCTCATTTGATTGTAATAAATTAAGAATAGTAATTAGAATTCAACTCGTTAACTTTCGCCTATCCACTTCAATCTCCGATTTTGATCTTTGATGATACAAAAAGCTTTCATAAATTTTTGAAAATTGAAAAAACAGCATCTTAAAAATATTAATAACCAACACACTGCATTAAAAATTCTTTCAAATTTCTGGAAAATATTTAATGAATTCAGAAGAAAGCATAAAGTAAGTAGCCATCCAATTTGCCTAGACATCTGAATTATTCTTTTCAAAACAACTTAGCTTTTCAAATGCAATGTCAGCAATTATTCCGTTTCCTTATTCATTCAATTCTATATTCGATGAAATTTTCACTTTCAGAGAAATAAATTTAGTGATTGCCAATAGAAAACTGATTATAATTCCTGACTTCTATTCCATTCCAGTTTCTTTTCTGAGATATGCTTCGACAAATATGAATAATTCTTTTAAATTGTGCATTCAGCGAATATATCAGTATTCAGATCCTCCTGTGGAGTGGAACTAAATTATCTACATATCTTATCAAAAACATCAAAATAACAATTCAATTATCGCCCAATTGCTTCGCTCCCCGCTGTGAGAAAATTATTTACTGGATTACTTGCATATTAATTAAACGAATGGTTTCAATCTAATTCCTCTGTTAACGATCTTCAGTTTACTTTCATTGCTGGAAAATGTAGATAATTTATGTTTAATGAATTCATTAATCCAAGTTTAGTTATTAAACAAATAATTCCGGAAAGAACTAATCACCTATTTTCCGAATTGTCCTTTATTTCGGAATGATTAAAGATAAGGAGTCGAAATTTATATCATTAAAAATCATCTTCAAGCCATTGATTTATATATTAAATTATATAAGTAATAATCTAAGTACATTCCGTTGTTAAAGTTGGAGTAATGCGGATAAGCTATGCGCTATCCCTGCTTTAACGTTTAGTGCCATCTCGTGTCAATAATAACAAATAAAAATATATAAATATTTACTGGGTAACCTCATTATTCGTCCCTCTCTCATCTTTATTCTAGAATAACATTAGAAGATTGAATTTTCGCCATTTTAAAACAGATGAATTTACAGGATTAGTTAATGATACTTAAAATTCAACTTTAAACGCTTGATCACAGTGTTAAATTTTATAAAATCAATCAAATAGGTCAAAAGTTTTTAGGTAGGCTCCTTTGAAAGTAAAACGTCCACCATTTTTAAATAGTTGGAGATAAAGGCTAAACGATGCGAAAAGAAGATCATAATCAATAGCCTGATCATCTTATTAAATTGCCAAATCTTGATAAATATTTTAATCGAATGGATAACCTAGATATATTAAGAATATTTCAGAAACTTATACCTTCACTATTTTTATATTATTGCAACTAGAGGATTAAATGATGCCACATCGAAGTAATCTTTAACAGTAAAAAGTAACTACGAAATTTCATGAAAATCTACTAAGAAGTAAGTTCAAAAATTATTAATGGGGACATAGAGATAACATACAACAGACAGGGTGATGATCTCAAGCTTCCTTTTCCTTTGGAACGTAGACTAAAATTATACGCTGCTTCATTGTCCTAAAGGAAACGTTTGACTCGATCAAAATATCTAAGCTAATCAATCTACTTTCCTTTCATACCGTTAGCTTAGTTTATGAATATCATACATAAATATTATTGTTCTCCAAATTCTCGGTGGAAATTCTTCAATTATTCAACCAATTTGACATTTTGGCTGAATAACAAGTAAGATAAAATTAATTCATTATCCGGCAACGATTTCAAATCCTATAAAGCTATTCGCTTAAATAAAAATCCAAATTTAAAGCGTTAAAATATTCAACTGGTGTTTATTTTCTATCTTTTCCTACGCATCACCAATCTGGATCACAGATTTTTTTCTCTTTTTTTTCGAAAAAAATTCAACGCATTTTCAATAGGAAACGATTCAAATTGAACCACTCGGTCCCAAGTTACATTTACAATTAGACTCGAAACTGCAAGACCCATTTATATTATCTCTTAATGAGACAGATAATCAACTCTACTAAAAGGATATAATGTGTAACTCTGATTCCATTCAAAGTTCTCATTCACATCAAACTTTACTCATTAAATCCCTATAATTTATCGTCATAATGAAAATCGACAGAGTATCTTATCGAATCGAATATAGAATGCAGAATACAGTAATAATCATATATTTGTGTTGTTCTCATTTTAGTATTATATGTAAATTTAATTAATTAATGCAAAGTCGAATGATTTTCTTGCATCGTTATAAAGGAAAATTTAAGAGTGCTTTCTTGAAATAATATAATTTTGACAAAATGACTTCAGGAAGTTAGTCGATTATCGTATGATATCATTATTGTATGATTATTGTATGGTATTGTATGAGTTTTCAGGAAATGTGATTGATATCATTTCAGAAAATATTAAAACAAACCTGTATAAATTGAATGAAATGAATACTTCGTTAAAAATTCATATTCTAATTAAAAATCTGAAAGCATGTGATTGTAGTATTATCAGTTTCTTCACAGAGGTGAGAAAATTATGCCGTTCGATTCACTTTTAATAGTTTTTTCTTCGATTAATTTGATTTTTAATGGTTTGATATTAATCGAAATTATATTTCAATAAATTTACGTATACAGGTTTTATCTTATCTATGGTGAAATGATTTACGCCTTACATTTGTTGACTTATCCAAATTTTAAAAATCCGTTTTGAGAAAAATCTCGTAAACTTTGTTCATAATAGGGAAATCATCTAACTTCGACATAAAATTTATTTTTAGACGAGCTGTAGAGTTTTCAGGCATTGAATTTCAATAGCAGACTCGACGCATTGATATATTAAACAAAATTTAAGATGTATATTTATCTTTCTTCCTTCTTTTCGCACGCTTAAACCTCTTGGTCATTCACTGAAACTAGAATTTAACTATCCTACATCGAGATTCAGATTTCTAGCTAGGCGAGATATTCTTCTGACTCGGTAGGAATCTGCTTATCAGAACTTATTCACTAAATTTTTCCTCCGCTCTCTGTAGTATGAAAACTTAATTCCTCTTATAATAAAAGTTCTATCACAAGTACAGCGAAGATAGAATATCTTTTTTTCTTTTTTTTAATAATATTTTCTTTTAGAAATAGCACACTTTCGATTCATTTTCAAAGAATAAGAATTTTTTTTTATTTGTAAAATATAAGCTGATATAACAAAGAAGAAAAATAAAAGTTAATGATTTGCGTTTATGTTTTTAACTTCAAGCTAAATGTCCAAAGATAAATAATTTCTATAATGTAACATCGTTGATAGAAATATTTACAGTAAACTCCCGTATAGCGCGCTCTCCTATAACACGAATTCATATAACGCGACGAAAAAATTGCGACTAGTACTCATACAATGCTATAAACAGTCCCGTATAAGGCGTAGGATAATTTTTTTTTAACATTACTTACCCGTTACTTATAATATCCGTTGATCGTAATGAAAACCAAACGATGTTTGTTTCGTTTCCATGGCAAATTTAACGACTTTTCCGTCGATTTATACGAATCCGCATATTCGGATTTTTAAAAACTAGTTATCTGTATTCTGGTTTTGTTTTTTTTCCCTTTATTAGAAGAAACCTTCTTTAAAACAAGTTCATTAACACACTGCACATCATAAAATTATATTCGAAACTAACGCAACATCTCGTTAGCGATACGCGATCAGTGCCGGAACTCGAGAGACAAGTTTAAATTTGCATAAAATCGTCCGATAACGCGTGTCTCGTATAAGGCGATTTCCTATAACGTGGAACGTATACCCCCGCGTTGTACGGGAGTCCACTGCATATAAAATATATATTTCTTTTTTATATCGGCGTATTTATTTACACAAATTATGAAATAAAATTTTGAATGTATTATTTCAAATATATTTTAATAATTTCGCTCTTCCATCGACGATTACATCAAAAGGCACGGCAGTGACTCTAAAACTGGAGTCATTATAACCAAATTTCAACTCGCTGTAACTTTGGTCCTGTTTTAAATATTATTAATCTGATAATTACATTTGAGAACAGTATTCAATAGGACATAGATTTCTAAATTTGAA
>WUQG02410619.1:0-16291 GCA_011317285.2 Androctonus mauritanicus
CCTTCACCATCCGGCCCCCCTCCACGGGTGTGGGTGCAGCCTTGGTTGGAACTGGCTCCGCCTCTTATTTTACGCCCCTTTCCAATCGGAGATTACTAAGATCTCCGATTGGAAAGGGGCGTAAAATATGCAAAAAAAAAAAATGTACTTAGATTGAATAAAACTTCGTAATGTATATGCGCACAGACTGAATAGTTTTTGCACTGGACCCGGCCAGTCGATCCCTGTCCTCCACAATCCGGCTGACCCTCCGCAGAGGTGGGCAGCCTGTGAAAGGGCTTGTTTCGCTCCGCCACTTAGTACTCTATCTGAGTGGAAAGTGGCGTCATCTGTTGACCAAAAAAAAGCAGTTTTGAAGTCCGCTCTATTCATCAATGATCAGTGGAGTATTGGAGGATTGCACGCTTATACTGATGGTTATGTGCGTGTGAAGCATTTCCCTAAATAACTTATTCTCATTCAACATCGAGTCAAAATGGTACATTTCCTAACCAAGTTGATGCATGAGACGAGTTTATATAGTAGGCCAATATTAATTGTTGGGTACGATATCGCAATTCTGTCAAAATTACGCGACCGCTTTCTCTTTAAAAATTGAAAGAGCGCTATTAACATCAAGAGACCATGTTATCACTCATTTGGTTTTCTTAGAACCCAGCTTTTATTGTCCAATATTCATTATCTAGCGATCTACCCTCATCCATGATGGAATAAGCTTCCAGAAAAATCGTTCATTGCCAGTAGTTAATAGATAGCAAGCACTTACATTACACTTTTTTTTAGTAAGATCGAACATGCATTTGCAATCGAATCAGTAAATTTTCAAATGTTATAGCGAATGTATATATAAATTTTATAAGGGATTTTCCAATATAATTTCTACGAAGTGAGATTAAATATCCGATAATGTCAAGATCTTTTTCTAGTTTTATAATTTAAAACTTTTGTATAAATGATTTCTGTATGCGTAATTTAATACATACATTATTTATGTTGAACAACAATGTAAATTAGTTAAACACAATTATTAGAATTCATGCTTGCCTAACTGTGAGAAATGAATCGAGGAAATCTTCCGGAAAAGCATCGCTTAATTAACTTTGTTCATGAAGATCTGTTATGGTAAGCTATGTAATATTATCTTAAATATGATAACATATTTAAATATTTTTATTATTTAAGGAAAGATCGTATTTATCGTGAAGAAGCTGCTGCCAATGCTTGGCCAAAGAAGTGGATTATGATAAAGGAAGAATGCTTAAAAGTACAGTATATATCTATTCTTAAATATATAAAAGATATACTAATAATTTATCATCATTTTTTGACTTATATAGCAACAAGAAGAATTATTATCTATTCCGGCAGAAGAGAGCGAATACAGATGGCAATACAAAGATCCTATATATCAAACCAGAATAAAGAAACCACCTACAGAGAAAGAGATGCCAGAAATACGTTATCCACCTTATCCCGAAACCACTTCCAAAATTATAGGATGGCTATCTTCTAGACCCGAATTTAATCTGGAAAAATTTGGCCACGACTGGAAAGAGAAGTGCTCCATTCTTAAACAGTTTAAGTAGCCAGATGAAGCAACGGCTTAATAATACTTAAAATAAAAATTAAATATAATACATTTATTTTCTTAATTGAAAAATTTATAAACAACTCAATCGTCGTCGTCATCCTCCGCAGATTCCGTTTCCGAATCTTCATCATCGTCGTCGTCATCGTCTTCATAAACAACATCTGGTCTGTTTCTGTTGACAAATAATTCTTCGTCATCTATTTCAGGATCGATTTGCGTGTGTGATCTTGGCGTTGTCGAATCAAACACAGATGGCCTTTATAAAGGGAAATATATATATCTTACAAAATTCAATAATAAAATTAATCTTGATTTCTATAAATGCTAAGACGATCAATTCTTTTATTCAAATATATTATTATTAAATATTAATAAAATCAGATATACATTTATATATAAAACTTAAATATGAAATTAAAACCATTATTTTTTTCTGCAATCTAACATAATTTGGATTTTAACATGCTCTGAGTTTTCACCGATTATTTTTGTCAAACTTCTATTAAAATATATCTTGTAATGTCATCTTTAAAGTTTACATTTTATTATATTCTGAAATTTTGGCAATGTCTTTATTTCACATTATTATAAGATTACATAAAAGGAATATTTTAGTTTTGAAGAACAAATTTACAACAACAGGATTTCCTTGATTTGAAGAATGAAAATTCACAGATGAATTCTGTCAAACCATCTGAACTTTTGTGATTGTTATAAAGTGCAGGAATCCCCAAATTACAGCCCATAAGATTGTCCAGTCATACTGACATTTGTTTCTTGTGAAAGAAATTTTAAGTATACAAACACTAAATAATTTAAAAACATCAAAAGTTATTATAAGTATTCTCAATAATTATTTTCCAAACTAAATAAATAATGTTATTCAATCATCATAATTCTTTGAAAAAATACTTCATTGTTTAATTTAAGGATCAAAAATGATGCCATTTTGTATATTACATGTTAATTGCCATACTGATGAATTACCAAAAAGAAAGATTTTTATTTTTTATGTTTCAATGACGTTATTCTGTGTTAGAGCATGGCAGTGCCCAGAATGCTAAAATTAATGTGATTATAATTTAAAATTACAATAAAATGATTTTATACAATTTTCTAATGTACATGTTAAATTATGACAAAGTATCATTTTGTCATTAATTACAGATAATTTTCTTTTGAAATTAAAATAAAATCATTATAGTGATACAATTAAGGATGTGACTTATCTATTTTGAAATGTACAAAGAATCAAAATTGAGCAAAAAGCCACTGTTGTGATTATAAAACAATGTAGATAGTTAATTCCAGTTCACCAATAACATTTTAGAAAATGAATTCTTATATAATTATAAAAATCCTCAATTTATTCTAATCAGGTCCACCATTCAATAAGAAATTATCTAGATGGCCCTTTCCTAAAAAAGTTTGGAGACTTCTGCTTAAGTGTAGACTTCAATTATGAGCAATGGTCATTTTATAATTGAGGAATATAGACTTGATTACAAACATCATTGAAAATTAATAAGTTATCAATTACAACAAATAACTGTTCACTCCATGCAGCACTGAACACACACACATTCATTCTTTCATTTGAATGCTCTTTCTCATTTATTGCCTATCTTTGTATGGTACATTATTCATATTACGTTGAATTGATATAGCAATAATATATACCAAATTTCTTAATTTAAATAGTATTAATAGATCAAATAAATTATTAATGAAAAATTGATCAAGTATTGATCAATTTTTATACATGATTATTTATAAAAGTTCATAAGCAGAAATTGGTAATTCTTCATGAGATGCATATAAATACATCTCCTGAAAAATTACTAATTTCCTGCATTCTACAAAAACATGAAAAAACAAATTTTCAGTATTTATTAGATTAAATTAATAGAAGATTAACAACCACTTATTTAATAATTCTGCAATTAGAATCATTAGATAACTGTTTTATTCTCTTATAATTAGAAGTTCAGTTTGCACATTAGCAAATTCACAGAAATTTCTAATGAAATAGGTAGAGAAATTAATAATCTGTTTACTTGAGTTCGTATATGTTAAAAATATTTTTGTAATAGATAATATATACCATATCAATATTGATGCCTTTTGAAAGCAAAAAATAATCCATAAGCATCAAAATTTTTATTATTCATATTATAATAATGCATGATATTTTGATGTACAGGTAATCTTCAATTTGCAACCACAAAAAATTCTATGATTGGTCAATGCAATTCCAGGGTCTACCCAATGGTATATATGGAAATCTTGTGGCTTTATGTTTGTTGTGTTTATTATTTATATAGTATCCTAAAAAACATTAGTGATGAGAAATCCATAAATATTGAACATTTTTGACTTTCGATAAGTTTCAACTTAAAACAAGGAGAGCAAGTCGAGGACTATCTGTATTTATATATTTAAAAATTTTTTCTTATTACACAATGTTATCTATGTTAGTATTACTATTATTTTTAAGATAATGATTTGATCTTAATTCAACATTTACATAGAGGATTATACAATCCAAATAACCCTAAAAAACGTCCCTAGTGATTAATTTGCTAAGCCAAAAATTAATCACTAGGGGAGTTTTGGCTAGTTTAGGGTTATTTGGATAATGATTTGAATCATGAATTAAGAAAGAGAAATTTAATGAATTTAATTTTAAAAAAATAATTTTTAATAAATGAAATTATAAAAGCGAAAAATCATAAAAATGCAATTTATTTCAAATTTTTAAAGTAAAAAAAAATTTGTAATTGAAATCATATTTCAGTAAAGATTCATATGAAAAACCTGCATTAAAAATTTTTGCATTAATATTAACTGAATATAAGTTATATAACTCAACATTAAAAAAAATTAACATTAATTGAATATATAATATTGATATAATCATATATAGATTTTGTATTTTAAATTATTAATATTTTTTAAATTCTATAATGAATAAATATTTCTGTTCTAATTCCTTATTGTTCTTATTTGAATATCAATTGTATGCTGATGACGACTTGTGGATGTGAAAATATTTCAGGATAAAGAATTTTCAGCATCTCTATGATTTGGTGTTATTTTGTGATAATCACTGAATATAGATTATGGATGTTAGAATTAATTGATTACTTTTGAATTTATAATAACAGAACTATTTGATATCAAACTGGAACTATAGAATTACAAATAAAAAAATTATTTGACTGTTTAGTTTAAATTCTTATTTTATTTTTTCCTAGAATTCTAGAACTTAAACATTACAAATTGGAAATTTATAAAAATCCATTATTTTATTATTTACATCACTTACCATAGTCCTTGGCTTTTAATATATTTGATTTGATCCTTATAAAGAATATGTGCTATTTCTCCCTTAACTTTATCACCTTCTTTTATTGGTGTAATTATTACAAAATCACCTAAAATTATTCAGAAATCAATAATCCTATTAAAATTCAATTAAATTACCATTAGAAAATTCATATTACCCCTTTTAATCCATACAGTTTTTCTAAATTTAGTTGGCATACTGGCTAAAAATTTTTCACCATTTGCAGTTTGTACTTCATGCAGATTATTACCACGTCCACATGTTACCTATGTTTTAATAAAAGAAATTATCTTTAAAAATAATTATCACCAATTACCTAATTATTATAAAGAAAAATAATAGAATTTTATACAGCAATTTTATCTTACCAGTAGAAGATAAACAAATTATATTCTTGACTTATGAATTAAAAAGTTTAAAAATGTATTTATCTATCTAATAAAAATAAACTAATCAAATCTTCTAAGGAAAATATAGCATACAGATTTACAAAGGAATACAAAGGTCACTTTATTGCCTACAATATAGATTATTACTAGAAAATTATCAGAGAGAGTTAATTTTAAAATTTTTTAATGGAATAGTTAATAATAGTTATTTATAAATGCCAAAAATATTTTCTACTGTAAGGAATAAAGTGAATTTTAATACTGTCTTAAGATGCAATGTTATTTTATTTTATGCACTTATTTATTAATAAAACTTTGATATGACTGTTCATGCCAAGTTATTGTAGAAAGTTAATAATAATAATAATAATGATCCTTGACATCTTTTGCTATTGATCTATGACCACTTGTACTTATGATGATGATATCATTGGTAACTTTTGTGACTAGTCACCGCAATTCATATTGATATGAGTCCATGCACAATGGTTTCATGTTCCAAATTTTGTGTCTGATTCCTGTAGTTTTGTGTTTATTAAGTTTATTACAATAATGTACAATATGATAATAAATATTGGTAGTGGCAATCCATAAATTTAGGGCATTTTAAACTTCTGATCACTCTGATCTATAACTTCTGGATTCAAACAACATTCTGTCATAAGTCAAGGACTATCTGTACAGTTATTATACTCAATAATTTAAACTTATGAACAAAATAAAAAAAAGAGCACTGTATTTCTTTGATTCTAAGATAATCTCAATTGTAAGATGAATTCTGGATTTAATAATTTCTCAAAAAAAAGAGGATAATTTTTTTTATTAACCAATAATATCTCATTCAATTTAAATTTTCAAACAAATAATAGATATTAATCAATGAAGTAATGGCTAAAATAACTAACAATAATAATTTAAAATAAACTGAAATTTAATGATAAAATTGCAAGAAATATTTGGATTAATATTTGATTATTATTTAGTTTTTATTCATTCATATAAATACATACAGTGGAATTTTGATAATTCAAGGTAAATGAGATAAAGTCACTCTTCAAATTACTGAAAAAAATGAGAATATATTCCAAACATATCTGGAAGATATGTTGAAATTCATGATCTTATTGTTATGTCTAGCATGCCTGTGTAATATTTAAATGCAATCAATTTATAAATTCATTTATTATTTTATACATTATTACTATTTATTACTGATTATGGATATTACCCTCAAAGCTATAAAGTAAGACAAGTAAGCTACATCTTACTCATTGTTTTACTGATTAAATTATGATCACATTATAATTTTATGCCATGCATACAACTGTAATAGCAAAAGTTCTTTCAAGAAACTGATAAATACCTCTCTGAACAGCATGCAAATACAATTGTGCTTGAAAGCATCTGGATTTCTGATGCAATATACAAAATGGCAGTAATATGGAATTCTGCCTTAGAATCAAATTTTGCTGGACTATGTAACTGAAGTTTCTTCTTTCCTTTGATTTTATTTTTATCAAAATACTTGAAAAATACTCTCAAATACTTTCAAAGTATTTGAGATAAATTAATGATAATTTTCAGTATTGGATAACTAATTCATTCATCTAATGATGAAAGAATGAATAATTAATTCTTTGACTATCAGTTTGCTAAAATTTCTCTCAACAAGAATATTTTTCTTTCTTTCTTTCTTCATAAATTTCAGCTGCAACTAATAAAATTATAGTTTCCTAATCAATTAAATTCATGATGTACTTCTTGATGCAAAATTGATACAGACAACAAAACAAATAGCAACTAATCAAAAGAAAAATTTTTATTACTTCAAAAACATTTTCTACCGATTCTTGAGATCATCTTCAAAAATCTACTGCTGAGAATGATCTTGAAAGTAGGTCAAAAATGTTAGTGTGTAAAAATTTTTCTTCTGATTAGTGTGTTTATTTTGTTGTTTATATTGGTAACAACATTCTTTATTACCATAACTTCATTAGCTGACTATTATATCCTCATTATTTGTTGTTGATACGTGCAATACATTACACAGTTGTAGCCTTGCATGCAGCAAAAAATTTCACAATATAAAAGCAGCTATAATTCTACATGATGATAACGTTATAGATCAATAAACTCTCAAAGAAGTATCATATGAAAAAAGAATAATGTTATTGCAAATGATTAATATTCTATATCAGTGATAGCAAACCACCTACCTGCAGGTAACAAGTTACCCACCAATCCATTTTTCAATACCCACCAACCCATTTTCCAATATTTATTCTAATTTAGCATTTAGTAGGAAAAAAATAATTTTTTATGAAGTCATAACATTTTTTTAGCATTTTTAATAAATTTCCAAAGCAATTGGCATCCTTTGGCAACATTTGGTCATTTGGAAACACTCATTTTGTAACACTGGTCGTATTATTCATAAAAATGGCAATTAAGAAAAGGAAAATTAGTTTGGAAAGCAGTGTAAGTGGACAGTTTCGTGTAGAGTGGAGTATCAAATATGGTGTTATTGAATATAATAAAAAGGCTTCATGGTAAAATTATGGTAAGTAGGTAAAATAAATTACCTGTTTATGTTTTATAAAATTTAAAAGTATTAAAATTTACCTGTCACCTCAAAAAGGTTCACCATCACTGTTCTATATCATAATCCTAAATATCTCTTGTACATTTTGAACACTATATTTTATAAGATATATATATTAATAGAAGAATATTACATATACAATCATTTGCTGACTCATGCAAATTATGGGAAAGAATTTTTTTTTTTTACATATAGTTCAGATTTTACATAAGTGGAAAAAATAATTTAACAAAAATTCTGAGTACACAATTCCTGGGATTAGATGGGCTACAGTAATTGCACTTATACGATGTTATGGTGCTATATTCTTTGACTGAAAGGAAGATAAGGCCACATGGAATGATCAACAAACAATATTATTTAATTTGTTTTTGTATATCAAGTTTTAATAACATAATCTAACATATTTGTACTTTATAAGTTACAAATATGGTAGACTCCCATATAATGCATTCTCCTATATTACAGATTTGTATAACACAACAGAAAAATTATTAAGGTTATCATGGATATACAATAAATTTTTTTGTTTTTTATCACAATCAATGATTATCAAACAGTTTATCAACAAAAATTGCTTGGAACAGTTTTTATTTTTGTTGCAATTGCCAAGAATCATGAATTTTACATAATTTAATTACAGTCATAATTTGTAAACAGGATAATACAGGAAAACATTGTTAATTTAAATGATAAATTAAAAAAACTTAATTTTATCAATTTCCTTTACTTATAGAATGTACCTTATTTTTTTTTATTTTTTTTTCTTATTAAACAGAACTATTGTTGTAAATAATTAGAGATGCAACTAATTTAAATGTTTAAATGCGGCTCTCTCAAATATTACTTTGCTCTTTATTAATGAGGCTCTTTCGATATTTGCTATTCCTTAAATGGTCTTCCATAAGAACGGAGTTTGATTCCCGACTTAAATGATCAAATTAAATATTAGTTCTTAATTTAAAATGTATTATTATTGAAATCAAATTTTTAATATTAAATGAATTTATATTATTAAAAAAATAATAAACTTCCACTGAATCTAAACTATACATAGCAGGAATCTTGTAACTTACTCAGCACACAATAGCTTTGTTATTTCAGCAAATAAAGCATAGTTCTTTATATAAAATTTTCATCACTAATAAGTTTCAATCTACATGGATAAAGACTTATAGACAATTAAAAATTCTGATAAGATTTTTATGTAAGTGTATAAATATTTCCTCTAACAATTTTTAATACATTTTTCATGTAATGGGAAAATTGTTATATCATATATTCCGTTAGTTTTTTTCTTTGTACACATTATATTTTAAAATCAATATTTAGGTTAATCTTTAACAGATAAATATTTCCTTTAATGTAACAGTTTAAACTTATTATTTTTAAAATCATATATTTGTAAATGTGTAATATTTAAACAATTGCTTAAGAATATATTCCTTATTTTTATTTTTCTCCGATTTATGTTAAATAATTAGATATGGCCTTATTTTAGTATAAAGCTATATCTAATAATAACCATGAATCCAAAATTAGGTAGTTGTTAATTTGGCCGTGTCTGCATCTTTTGTTTGTAAAATTTATTAAAAACTATACAATAATATACTCACCTTAACAATTTGATCATCATTTTCAGGTAATACATAAGTATCCAATACTTCTTTAACCACGTGCTTATCTTTTGTCGTCTTGGACATTATCAAATAGACAAAATGATCTAGATACAGATACAAAAAATTATTCAAAATGCTATAATGTTACATACGTCACGTATAAAGTTAAAAAAGTTTTGTTTGTTTTTCATGCTTTTAGGATATTCCTTATGTTTTATACTTTAGTTATATTCAATAAAAACAAATTTACCTTACGGAATAACACAAGGAAAGTTCGAAACACAGAAGAGTAATCGAAAATGACAACAAATCCCGCTTCCATTACCAGTAAAAAGGGGATATCATCTGGTTAATACAAATTAACAAATTATCAAATGATTTTGAACGCATATAAGAAAATCGCCAAAATCTCAAAAAACGAAAATAAAGTCTTATAAATGAATAATTTATTTTTTATTTAATTATTTAACATTTCAGACAAGAAACAAATGTAAAGTTTTTAACAGATCTTCTTATTCTTAATTTTTTATTTTTTATCTATAGCAGATTGTTACTAAAAGCGGAAAATTTTAAACCCCATTTTTTGCTGTTCACTGGAGTGACCGCTCAATGTTAGAAAAACGAATTCCGTTGTTGGCAAAATCGTTGGTTACTTTCGCGAACGTCCATTCAACGCTATAGTAAATTGACTTTTTTTCGGTGAACAGACGTAGGCCATTTATTTTAGTAAGTGTGATGACCGGATCCTAATAGTTAATAAAAAGGGTGCAGTATATAAATAAATAGTACCCCAATATGGAGTATTAAACCATTTTATTATTATAATTTTTTATAAATACGAGTTTTCGATAATTTCGAATGAAGTACTCAAAATATTCTAAATTTCGCATTTTCTTAATCGTTTAATGTTTCGAGGAAGGAGAAAAATAGATTTAAAGAGCATCGAGGGTGCATTGTTATAAAAAAAATCATTTTTATATGTATTTTATGGTAAAAAATGCTGTTATAAAAAATAACAAACAAATGGAGCGAATAAAATTTTATTTTTTTGACAAAGATTATATTCAAACAATAAACAAAGGCACAGTTACACTATTAATACCAAATATGGTACTCCTCACTTAACGATCTACCTATTTAATGACTGCTCGAACTTACGTCCGCGCTTATGACTTTTTTTAACGTAAAATTTAGTTTTCGCCCATATGCCTTATGTTGATTATAATTTTTTTTAGAGTTGTCTATCTTTTTTCATAATGCAATTGTTATTTGCACTGATAAATAAAAATTAAAACCAGATTTTAAGTTGAAATTTGTTTCCAATATTCTCTAAATATATACGAACAATTATTCGCTTGCCGACCAAGTCGTGAGAACGGAACTCGGTCGTTAAGTGAGGAGAACCTGTAATAAAATATAAGGCAACATTTTACTTGACCTGCACAATTCAATAAAATAGTTGGAGATATGAATACTTTTTGAATATTTCTAATGCTTAAGCTTAAAATTTGCTTCAATATTAAATTATTACAAATCTTTAATCACTATTAAATCGATATAGAAATTGTAAATACAACGCTAACATCATTTTTTTATTTTAAAAGCAGTGAAAGTAAAATCTCGCCAAATATATTTTCTCACTTTCTATCTCCAGGTGAAAGGTATTTCCTACTTCTATCATCTCGTATTTGCTCATTCTTAGATCCATACGCTAAATAATATAAACCAATAACGCAAAAAAAAAAAAAAAACAAAAATCACGCCATAAATAGCAAATCTTGTATTCAGTTAACGACTCAGCGCACGTGCTTCCTACAATGTAGCTGCCGACGATCTCGTTTTAGTTGCTAACCGCTGATTGGAACAGCCATTCCAGTAATCAATGGCTACGTTCAGCAGACTCAACAGTTCTAAGTGAACAGATCAGCTGTAGCGTTAGCGGTTGATATATCTACTGAACCGGCAATTAGTAATAATTGTGCGGTTGTTGAAAGAAAATGGAGCACGCTGTAAACACTACTTACGATAGCAGCTGATGGCAGAAATGATTGGATACTTTTAAGCTCCATCGTAGAATAGCTATATTCTTATAATTTGATTGATATTTACTTGCTATTAAATACTCATAAAGTAACGTTGGTGCATCCATATCTTTTATCATTAAATTCGTATACTTTATTTATCATCATCTTCGCCTTTGGATTAACAACATCCATAGGGACAACTAGCTTGAAACAATTCAATTTATCGGAAAGTAGCGCAAAAGATCCTTGTAGTAGCGTAAATGAAATCCGCTATTAAACGTGACGTCACTCATTCAACAGGTTTGATAGTAGCGCTATCTTGAAGATTCGTTCAGCAGAAAATCTCTCAAATGTTTCATAACAGTTGAATCTGCTGAACGCAGCCAATGTTGGAAAAACGAGGCTATCATTTGGTTGGCTATGCCATGTTTTGGTTTGCTACTTTCGCGAACGTACATTCAACGCTATACGAAATTGTTTTAATGAGATACGTTTGGCTACCAAAACAAAATCAATTTAATATAGCATTGAATATATTATACGTTCGCGAAAATAGCTAACCAAACAACGACCTCGTTTTTCTAATATTGAGTAAGCGATTGAGCAGTCAATCCAGCATCCTTGGATAAACCAAAACCCATCATTGACTATCGAGAATAAGAGTGATAATATCATCCTTTAACCTTTCAATCGAAAAGTTGAAGGATGGGACCAATGGACCAACTACTAGAGAGAAACAAAAGAGAAGTAACGTTTTAGATTCGAATCCTGAAAATTTTTTGTTGATGAATAAATGTTGATGATAATATTTTCACTACTATTCACATGCAAAACAATTAAGCATGCTTTTAGTGCAAACTTTTATTGCTTTGATATGTAGATCAGGGGTCGGCAACCTTTTCTGGATGGCGGGCCATTTTCAAAAAAAATATTTTTAAGCGGGCCGCACAGTCAGGCTTTTTTATTTTTAAGCGGGCTGCCAGTGTTGTTATAGACATCGGAGAACAAAAATTCCGGGGGATAGGGTAAATATTCCAATATGAATCCTAGTGTCGCTTCTTTGTGAACATTTGTCAACCATAAGATGAAATCTGTGTAAACTGCTCTTAGCGGTATGTCACTTTGTTAATACTTTATATTTTCTAAGCACTTTAGAGCAGACCTAAACATTACAACAAAAAACATGAGTTTATTATGCATAGGAGCGCTTTCAGCGTACATGCCATCTTCAGCTCATACAAAAATGGAATAAGAACAGTACATTAATAAAGAATAAACATAACATTCTAGAATTCTTATTTAAATTTAAGTAGCCGTTAACAGAATACAGTAAATAATTGTAAACACTATAGAACTGAAATAACATATAAATATAAAAATCATTCTAGCTTTTCTAAAGATAATCCATCTTTAAAAAAGCTAGAATGATGTGAGGATTCAAGAGACATAAGTTCTGTTCAATGTTAAGATATTTAATTATAATTTAATATTTTGATGTCTACATACTGACTTAATGAAATGAAATTATGAATTATTACTTTTGAAAACATTTTATTATTGTTTTCATAACAGACTGTATAAGACCTCTCATTTTATTTTCATTCAGAGTTCCGCAGAGAAGACAAGTTTATCTGTATATAATGTTAAGCCCGAAAACTGATAAATTCTAGCATTTACCATAGTGAGATGGTAAAGGCTTGAAATATGCTTGTAAAGCTTCCATTTTGGGCTTTTATCAAACCATTTCAATAAATGCCAGCATTTACCAATACCAATTGGTAAAAGTTCATTTTTATTTGACTGAGATTGTGCTTTTTAAGTGAGTGTTTGGTATTTTAAAATATTTTAACAGTCATTTATCTTGGATAATTTTATAAAACTCAATTTTTATATATCTGTCGTACTGTGCCCATATATTTAAATATCATTCTTCATTTAAAAACAGTATTAATGGAATAGGAAATTAAAACAAGATTCTATTATAAGATAAAATTCTATATTTTTCATTATTAAATTAATGCATTATAATAATTTGCCTTTATCAATTTAAATTTGAAACATAATGTCCAAAATAACATTAAATGTAATTGCTCTATTATTTTATTATATTTTAAATAATGTATTATAAGAAAATTTCATAAAATAAAAGTGGCTTATTAATCATAATTTCCTTCAACATTATTAAATCATAATTAAACTTATTTGTTACAGGAAGATCGATTATTGTTGCATTTGGAGTTACAAAGTAAATTGGCTGATTTGCACAGGCATATCCTCATGGTACATTTCTTTGAATAGTTATGTTTTTTTAATTCTTGTTCAACAAATAACAACAGCTTTTTAGACTTATTTCTTCCTTTCTGACTTCTTTGATACTTAAAAAATTTTCTTTGCACAAGGTAAATTGGTTTCTTGTGACAACACTTAGTTTACCCAACTTAGTTCCAAGTTCATAAAATTCTTCGTCTTCAATGTCTGTGATAATGGCTATTATTATGATGTGCAGATTACAGACTCAAAAAGACTCATTGCTTATTTGGGTTTTTACCAATTCATGTTGGTAAATGCCAGCATTTACCAAAATGGTTTGATAAAAGCCTGAAATAGAAGCAATTACAAATATTTTTTGGGCTTTTACCATCTCACTTTGGTAAATGCTAGGATTTACCAATTTTTGGGCTTTTATAGTAACATATATAAAACTGTTTGCATAATATAAGGTTTATATTTCTAATTAATAATAATGATGATAACAACATTGTAATACTAAACTGTTACATTTTATCCTAATTATGTAAATAGAAATTTCATATATATATTTTGCAGAATTTATATAATATATATTTAATATTGTAAGTTTATGAGTCATCACCACAAACTAAGCAAATTTATTTTCTTTTTTGATTAAAAATTTGGACAAAGAGAAAATAAATTCCTTAAAATGAACTTATATATTTCCAAAAGAAGAGAGAAATTTCTATAAACATAATTGGTATTCCCTAATGATAGCCAATTCTGTCTTCAACAATATAAAAAGAAAAATCTCCACTGAAGGAGTGCCAATTGACAATGAAAACAGACATACTATTGGCAATTACAGAGCAATAATGGAATAATAATATAACATCAGAATTAGAACTAGCAGTAGGAAAGTCTACTGAAAAAGCATAGCCAAATATCAGAAACCAATATAAATTATCCCTCTATTTCTAATTTATATGTATATCATAATTTTGTTATTAATTAATAAATAAAAAATAACTTAAAAAGTTCCTAAAATAAGTTTCTCTTACTATTTATTGAAGGAAAGAATTAAATCTGATAGACAGTAAATTGTAAGAAAGATTTACTTACTATCTTCGAATTAGTTCAGGAGGATATTGATTTTGAGGATCTCTGCTTTCACCAGGCTGATGATATCTTTGTTCCATCAATAATCGATGTTCAATATATATATCCAGAGCATCCTTTGCTTCTATCTAGAAAGTTAATATTTAAAATGATAAAATTAAAATTTTAATTTTAAACTAATAAATTTACATTACTTTCATTTTTTTGAATATTCCACTAAATCAATAAAGTTTATAGAAATTTAAGGAGACAATAATCATTGCACTTTAATAAAAAACAATAAGTTTGAATATAAAATACTAATTTTCTCTCTCTTAATAATGTATTAGAATCAGAAATGTTTATATCTGGAGACAATCATAATTGATTAGTGCAAAATCAAAAAAGTTCTCCTGACTTATGAACCAAGAACCTAAAAATTTGTTTCTCATTAATTTCAATGTAAAAATTTTCAATTGATTCTTGGGTATCTGAATGTCACTACCATTTTACTGATTATACATATACTATAATATAATAGTTTTTGATAGCTATTACTTGTTTAGTCTATTTGTTGCCTTTAGAATAACAAAATGCAGTCAAAATTCATATTTATATATGGATAAAATATATTATATTAGAAATTTACACTTATAAAATAATGTGCAATCACTGTTTTATGATATTAAGTAATTTTATATAGTTGCAAAATTTTTTGAAAAATGCAATAAATAGATTGCAAATCACTTATTATCAGTAAATGCCAAGCCCAGATTCTCTGATGAAAGAAGTGAATTTTGTTCTAAAGTCAATGGTATAAACAGAAATTTTGATATAAAAATATATCTGATATAGTCAATGAAAAGAATAAACAAGAAATTTAAAAAAGCAATGAATTAGTCATATCATCAAATATGAATTCTGTTTTCAACAATAAAATTTGATCTTAATAAAATTAAATAAATATCAATAAAATACAAATGAATGATGCACAGCACAATCTTAAGTGAAAAAATTTAATTTATTAAAAAATTAAAGTAATTTCAGCTTTAATAAGTCATCTTCAGTAAATTTACAAAAGATTATTAGATAAGGATATATGCTGTGCTTCATTCATTTATATATTGAAACTACAAGTGAAATGTCAGTAAACAATATTAATAAAAATAAATAGTTTATGATATAGTTAATAGTTTATCTATATAGAAAGCTCATCTCTGTTCAATGATGAATAAAAATTCTTTAATATTTTGTATGATATAAATAATTTATTTATATCATACAAAATATTATAATTAACTTGATTTTAAAGGTTGTCACAATTTCTTTACATAAATCATTTATTGAAACAATGATTTATGTAAAGAAATTGTGACAACCTTTAAAA
>WUQG02410630.1:0-16289 GCA_011317285.2 Androctonus mauritanicus
TATTTATGTGGAATTGTATCAAAACTTAGCTTTAGAATTGGAAGGTCAAACGTAAAAACTTAAAATTTGAAAACTCCGATTACTTGAATATTTATTTAATACTTAATTATTTAATAAATTATTTCACGGAACACCAGTGTTCCACGGAATGGCAGTTGAGAACCACTGCTATAAGCTTATAATAAAGAATTACCTCATGCCTCTCTAAATAGTAAACTTAACAATTAGTTCTTCAGTGATTTTAGCTTCAATATTTAATTTTCTTCTCTTCTTCTCCTTTGCATCATGAACCTCAAAGGTTCTTTGCAGCAAGCATCACTTTCCTCTGCAGTCTCCTATTCTGTGCATTCTGTTCTCAATTAGCAATTTCCAATTCATCCAGAGTATGTTGAATATCACTCTATCATCTTTTTTTGTTTTCCTCTCAGTCACCTTCCAGTTGGCTCCTTGTTCCATGTTTGTCTTCCCAGCTGGAAGGTGACTGAGAACTGGCACCTTGCTTCAAGACAAGGAGCTTCTCTAATCCCCCATTCAAAAGTCATGTCCAAATGCAGTCTTTGGGTTCTTATCTATTAGCAGTGTTTCATGATAAAATCCATTTATTTTGTAGTATTAATTAATTTTATCATAATTCTAATCTAATCAGATAAAAGTTTTTTATTGAGATTTTAATTTTATAAATATTATTAGATTATATCAAATTTTTCTTAAATGAATTTATAAAAATTTTTAACAAATATTAATATTGTGAATATTAATATTGTTGAATATTAATCCTGTTGTTAAAATTGAATCAAACAGTGATAAAAAAATAAGTATTAAGTACTGAAATAGGAAAATTAAGTTTAATAGCATTTGTAACATTTTTCTCATTTTTAAGAATAATCTCAAGAATTTAACTAAGGATAAATCTCAAAAACATTACTTAATAAGTCTAAAAAAATTACTAATGTGATTTAATTCTTTAATTTCTATAATTTTTTCACTTCAATGCTTTTTTAAAAAAAAGAATTTGTTCTGTTATTAACCATTTTTATTTAAAAGTTTTTAAGTACAGGTACTCCTCACTTAACAGTCTACCTGTTTCATGATTGCTCAAGCTTACTTTCGAGCTTGCAACTGTTTTTTTACAGAAAATTTAATTTTTGCCCATATGTATCACTTACAGCTTCTATTGAATGTAATTCTCTGCACTTGCAGTTACAAACATTTGATGAAGAAAAATACTTTGTGCATAATTAAGATATAAATGTATTTAAGCCATTAGAACTTAAGTAAGTAACTTGTATTCTAAATATATATGAACAAATTACTCATTTACCAACCAATTTGTTCTATGTCCAAATCATGGGAACAGAATTTGGTCATTAAATGAGGAGTATCTGTATAATATGTAAATATTAATAGCTACATTATAGATTAAAATGTTATTTTATTATATACAGTAAAGTCTCGATAGTTCAAATTCCACTTATTGAAGTTCTGTTTAGTCTGAGATAATATGCAGCAATTGATTGCAGAACCGAATTTGAAATAAGAATCTTTATGTAAGCACTTCTCTTTCAGGGACTTGTTTTCATTTGTTAGGACAATATAGAGCAGCAGGAAGAGGTAACATCAACTGAATATTCTGCTTTTGAAATCATATCATGATTATATAGAAAAAATATTCAGTTTCAAGAGCAAATAAATCTTAAACTTTTTGTTAAATAAAAGAGAATTATTTTAATTTCTTTACAATGTGAATACAATATGCTCTATATACACCATAATCCATTATTTGTTAAATCATACATTTCAAAATTATGCTATTTTATGAGATTCCGTGGAATCTGAATTTTTTAGTAATTTTAAGCAAAATCCATCATTTTTATTCAAACTATTGAGATTCTACTGTAGTTTAATTTTTTTCAATTTTATATAATTTTTCTTTTACATTAGCTCGATGTAGGAATGCTCCTCCTTCTGATGGAAAAGGAATACCAATGGAGAATTATGAAAATAAGCATAATAGCATTGTCACCTACATAAATGCATGCTCTAAGTTTGAAAAAATATTAAGAAACAAAACAGCTAAATGTAATTTTGGAAAATGGATTGTTACTGAAGCAACATGCCAAGATAGTAAGTTCTACATTATAAATTTATATATATATATATATATAATGCAATGTGTTGTCTGCCTATCTGTTCCACAAAGGTTTTTACATCATTTGACCCTTGGTGACCAAACTTGACCTAGAGATTTCTCATAGCCCTGTCAGTAGGCCACCTTGGGTCAAGATTGCCCCAAGGAATGGGGTATTTTGGATGCTAGTGAAAATGTATTCATTCAGATCCTTCAATATCATATCTAAATTTGTGATGATGTCACAGTTCCACAATGTGATGTCATAATGACAGAACAGTGGATGATGTCACAAAATGCAATTATGTGACATCATGATGTAACAATGGAATGGCATCACAGTGATGTCATTACTCTTGCCAGGTGATATCATTGTGATCAGCCAACTGATTCCAAATGCTATTTTAAATGAATTATATGGCAAAATGATTTTGTTTGAATTCATAAAATTCCATAATGTTTTTGTTACATAACAAGTAGGTTACATCACATTGTGATGATTTCGTGTAAGCATACTAATGATGTTATCATCACATATTATTGATAAATGATTTTGTGATCTTATACAGTAGACCCCCAATTAACCTGAGTAGTAGGGAAATTAATTTCCCTACTATATTATATAAGATATATTATACTATAGTAATACGATTAAATTTAAATTTTTTTTCTTTTTCTGGAATACTCTTGTATCAATATGATTAAATTTTTTATTTAATCACATTGATGATTTCATTAATATAGATAATTCAATTATTTCATTGATTCAACTTTTTTAAATGATCTTGTAATAAATATATTGTTTCATTTTAGCTCGATGTAATTCTAATAAATTAAAACATATTGATGGTTTAACTGTCATAAGCTCTATATTCTATGAATCTGGAGAAATTTTCTATGTCCATTGTAATAAAAATTATGACAAAGTTAATGATGAAATTCATTGTGAAAATGGTGAATGGAAAATAACATCATTGCCATGTAAGCCAGGTAAGAAATTAAATATACAAATCTAAATTAATAATTAACATTTCTATTATCTGTATAGAATTATTGCCTGTATAGAATTATATAATTTCAATATTATTATAAATAAGCCAATAGGCAGGATGTAATTCATTGAAAAAAAATATTTATTGCAGAAAAAACACTATTGGTTATTAAGTCCTCTTCAATTGTATAAACAGAACATTGAAATGAATTACAAATTTAATATATTATATAAAATTTTAATTAGAACAATATGAATTTAAATCTATAAATTTTTTTAAAATAATATGCATATAATTTGAACATTCATCATACTTAATTAGCATATAAAATATGAAGTACGATAACTTAGTTCCTGGAATGCTCCTATGAAAAACATACATTTGAAACTGTACATTAGTGGCTACTGTTGCCTTGAAATAGTCTTTTTATGCATCTGTACACTAATTTAGACAGTGTTCCCATTTCTGGAAACAGACCTGGAACTCTTTTTCTGGAATACTCTTGTAGTTCCTTTATCAAATTATGCTGGATATTAACATTGTCAGAAAATCTTTGTCCTTTTGAGATAGTCTTTAATTTTGAGAAAAGCCAGTAATCACAGACTAAGCTATGCAAATAAGCAGAATAATCTAATTTGGTAATTGATTTTTTGACAAGAAACTCTCTTGTGATCAGCACACTATGGCATGATGCATTGTTGTGACAGATAATCTACTTGTCAGGCCACAATTCTGGTCTTTTCCTCCAAACAGAATCTTGTAATCTTTTCAGCATATCAAAATAGCATTGTTGGTTGAACATTTGTTCTTGTTCAGTAAATTCATGATGGACTATTCCTTTGTGATCAAAGAAACACATCAGCATGATCTTAACTGCAAATGTGATATGCGTGCTTTTTTCAGGCATGGCAAACTTGGGGATTTCCACTGCATGCTTTGGCATTTTGTTTCAGAGTTATACTGGAAGCACTAGATTTTTATCACCCATAATTACTCTAGAAAACATGCTGATTTACAGAAAGATCAATTGCAACTTGAAACCCCCACTGCTTCTGTTTGTCCATCAAGATCTGAGATGCAAACTTTCACAACAGAAATCTTTTGCATGCCCAATTCTTTAGTTAAAACTAGCCTGACTGAATTTTTGATTCATTTGCAATTTATCAACTATTAATCACATACTTAATTATCTATTGGACTGTACAAAATCTTGTACTCTGTCCACATTTGCCTTCATCATTTTTGTTTTTGAGTCTGCCTACTTCTATGATATGACTCTATTGGCTTGAGGTTTATACATGCATTAATTAAAACATTTACAAACATGATTACTCTCATGATTCCTACCAAATCATCACATAGACACTATGGGCTGTTCTGAGAATTAAATTGACATACCTCATATTATATAAGTAGGCTGGTTTTTGAGATTGTATTAATGCATCTGTGATCACTATCAAAATTTCAAGAGCCAATTAAAGATATAATTAATAGACATTATAAGTAAAATAATTTCTGAATGAGTCTTCTATTGCAAATTTAGATAAGAAATAGTAGAAACACTAGTACATTGATTACAAGTTACTTTGATGTATGGTTATAAATAATACAGTGCTTCATCTATTGAAAGGCTGATTAGCACAGAGAGAAGACAAAAATAGATTAGAAATGGAATTTGTTTATTTTTGCTGCATTTTCTCTAATCAAATGAATAAGTGAAGGCACACAAATATATAGCAAATTCCAACATTTCCAGTAATTGTCTATCACACTTTGATATGATAGACAGCTATTAGTAAACAGAGAGCAGGTTCAGCTTTGAAGACAGCTATTATTTAGCCTATTAAAATCAAATATATTATGGATATATTTTTGCTTTGATATTCCATCCTTTATAATTCAGACTCGTTGATTGGTGAAAGAACATCAATGAATATCAAGAAAATGACTTAATTAACACATTGATGCCCACTTCCATATGGTATAAGAATTGCTGGAAGTTACATTTGCTGCCCAATGGTGTATATCATACAAGCCTATTTAAAACTATATTCTTTGAGTTTCCTGCACAATTTTTGCATTGGTCTATCTGTAAATATGACATTGTTATTGCATGTTATGACTTAATGTAAGTTTTGTCTTCCAGTATCAAAAATTTGATTTTCAATAATTTTTTTCTAAAGAATATTAAACAATATAATATTTTGAAATGTGTGAAATATTTATAAAATTTCATTTAATTTGCATTTAATGAATATTAATTTGTTTATTATATAGGTTTGTTACATTCAAATTACACTTATAATAAAACATTTAATAATTTTTAAATATTACAGAAATTTCTTCATGGTTTGCTTTTACAATATAAAGTAACTATTAATATTTACTTTTTTGATAATTAATTACAAATTTGTGAAATATAGTACAAGATTCATTTCTGTGCTATTATGTGAAATAAATCCTTTTAATTTTTAAAAATAAAACCAAAAATTTTTCTTTAACTAAAAAGAAACCAGATTAGTTTATGTAAAACAACAAACAGATCAAAAAATGCTAATTCGTTATGTAATCTGAATTTAACTGCTCTGCATCCTGGCTGGTAATTATTTTGTTAATATGTCTCTAATTGCTGTTTGGAAGATATTAATTTTACATCAATAGAGTTGTCATTGTATTTTTTATGTATGAAGTAATATCATACATTAATATGTTTAGTTCTTTTATGAAATTTGAAATTCTTTATCAGATGAATAGTGCTTTTGTTATTTGTATGTAACAACAGCATTTCCCAATGACTCATTAATTTCTTCCAATAATAGGCATAGCTATATTGCTTCCTTTACAGCACACAAGGCTGCAACATCTCTACTTTGGTTAATAGAGATACAGCTTGTTATTATTGGCTCATCTAGATGACTGGACTTTTGTTTAGTATAAAAATCTATCAGATGGTTGAGTGCCACATGTCTAAATTATTTAAATAGACAATGTAGATATCATGATATTCAACCATTTGACTGTCAATTGGAGAAATCAATAAGATATTGGCTTTTTTCCTTTGTTGTATTTGATACCAAAGTTAGCAGTCTTTTTCAGATATTTTATGATTCTCTTTTTTGCAGTATTCCAGTATTTGGGATAATAGTTTGAAAGATATCTGCTTACCAAGCTAATTGAATACATAATATCTGGTCAGCTTATTATTGCTACAACTATTAGCTTATTATTACTTGATAAGGTATATTATCTTTATTAAACATGTTGAGTGCTCACTTAGACAAATGTTTGAGTCTGCCAATATAAAGCTTTATATATAATTTTTTGATGAATAAAGATTGACTATTTTTCATTTGTAATTTTTATTGAAATGAAATAATTTGACTCTGACACTGTTATTTTGAAAGTTTGCTTCTGTTCACTTATTATATTGTGCAAGATATTTTTTTCTATGCTAAAATAAGACATCATTTATATAGAGAGGAGGACTACAAATTGTCCCTGATTTACAAAGATTCATAATTACATAGAAATTCTCTGACTTATAAGAAAAATATACTGATCAAAGTAGATAAAGCTATAATGAGGCATTTTTTTCTAATTTCATCATTTATCATACATACATGTGTTTTTTATGTGCTTATTAGATTAATTTTAGTTTATGGGCCAGGCCCATAAAAGAAATTCAAATCAGAGTCCCAAATCTCTGGTTTTTCAGAAAAAACTGGAGGTTTGGGGTTCTGAATTGAATCTGGATCCTCCAAGATGGTAACTACTTTATCATGTGATTTATTTGCTTATTCTTTAATATAACTATTTTTAATGTTATGTCTTTGTGACACACTAGTATGGTAAAAGGTATGCTCTGACTTATGTATATTTCAACTTACATAGGATTTCACAAAATGATTTACAAAGCTTTTTAGTATTTTTGTTTTCCATTATAGATTATTTTCCATTATAGATACAGTAATCAGTGTTGCACTGTTTGAAACTAAAGATTTTCAAGAAGTTGTCAAATTTTTTGCTCCAACAGTGGAATGATTGGGATGGCTATTTTAACCTGTATAATAATTTTTTCAATTTGCAAGTATAATTGTGATTAATATTTGTTCCCTTAGATAGAAACATGTACATCTCTCATGTAAGTCACCATGTAGGAACACTATTTTGACTTTGAACTGGATAATATCAAGATCATATATGCTATTGTGAGTAGCATTCAAATGATATCATATTTTGTTATTAGTAGGAAAATTGTAGTGTAATCAGTTCCTTCTGTGAATATCCATTGCCACATAATCTTGCTTTATTTTGAGGCATTGTTCCCTTTGAAGAATATTTTATTTTGAATCTAATAAGTTTCTGTTGGCTAGTCTTTATACAAACAGAACATGTGTCATACTTTTATTGCAGAATTCCCATTTTTCATATTCAGGTCTCTGTTATTTCTTCAAAGATTTATGATATTTTAAATTTAGTGCAGCGAGCTAGAGCTTCTTAAGCATTTTCTGCTGTATATCATTCTGGATGTTTGATTTCTTTTCTTGGACTATAAATTATAAAGGTATCTTATTTTGGATTCATTTTGGTTGGACTATTCCTGTGATATTTCTTTTGATCTGATTTGTACTGATTTGAATTAATGATTGGAACTTCTTTATTAATCCAGCCTTTACCTTTGCTAAATAACAGTTTCTAGATATCTTAATTCTTTTTTGTTTTGAAATCCAGAAGTTTGTAATTGTTAGATTTTCCATCATATTCAATCAGGATCATCCTTTTATTATTTAGGATCAAGTTTCTTTTGTAACTGGAACTATTATAAAAGTTTCTGATCTAAAGATTCATATAGAATGAGTGTAGGTTTCTTATCTAATTAGATCTCATATAGAGTATAGTTTAGAATATTTGTCATGAGAATTCTCTTAAGTATGTAGCTGTGTTGATTGCTTCAATCCATAGATATTTGGACATATTTCTCTTCACCAGCATAGAACACATCTTCAACTATTGTTTTCATTTTTAATTTCAGCTCTCCCATTTTGTTCAAATGTATAGTATGATGTTATTCTCAGTGTAATACTATGTAGTTTCTTAAATTCCTTAAAATCATTATCATCATATTCTCTTCCATCATTAGTATGTAAAGTTTTTACTGAGTAATTATACTGAATTTATTCTTTATTAGCTACAGAATAATAATGAACAAATTCAGTATAAGTTATAATGTAGAATGTCTTGAAGTTGTTCGTCACATATCAAACATAAAAAAAATTTGATTAAGCACTGTGCACCCAAACCTGGCATATCACCCATCAACTTAATATTCAACCTGGAAGTCAGCAATGACAGTGGTCAAGTTGAATAGCCTTTAGATGGATATCCTAATCATCTGATCCATGGCCAGGAGTTCCATAAAATAATAATCTTAATATGTGAGTAAAATTTAGCTGAATATCCCTTCAAACTTCATTATAGAACTGGATTAGTTAATTCAACAACACAGTTCCACAGTTCACCAAAACACATTACTGATAATAATAATAATAATAATAATAATAATAAGACAAATAATAGCAATAAAAATAGCAAATGATGACAACAGTTTGATGAAAATATGATGGATGAAGACAGGAGAATTCTGATGAATGCTGGTGAATTTTATCTAAATTGATAATCAGATCACTTATATATATATGAATCCAGACTCAAGGCCAATCTGGCCACATACAGATAATTTATGCAATCTCATGCTGAAAATTTACATAATAAGATGCCAAATTTGCAACAGCTAAGTGGAGTGCTTCTGCCTTCTCAACAGCCAAGTGGAATGCTTCTGTCTTTTATTTTCTGCTATTCATCAGTTGATTCAAAGATGAGATGAGATGTGATTCTGGGTAACTTGTTAGTGATAATGAAGAATGATCTAAGTTGAAATTAATAAAAAATTTTTTTAAACTGTTACTCATTGGAGTTAATTTTTTCCCCATGAAGTCAGCTAACAGACAATTACTTTGTCCTATTCAAAGATGATCTGGATACTGAGTGCTTAAGATAGCACTCAGTATCCAGAACAATCATCTTTGAATAAAACAAAGTAGTTGGCTCATCCAAGAGAGATTCTAACATTTAACTACCTAGATCTCTATAAATGTATACTCTTAGTTTATTTTTAATTCTTTCTAAATACAAGAACAGGAATTTTGTGATACTTCCTAAATATGCAACTTCACGGAAAAAACATTACTTCTGCTTGAGCTCAGCCTTCTATAAGTCCTGTTGATTATCATTTTTAGTAATGATTTCTTGTCTATATAACCTAGTCTTTGAACAGATTGAGACATTTGATTTGATTTGGAATGCTATACTAAAGAGCATCAAATATTAGTTCAGCTCATGCAGTCTGATTAATACTAGTTCATTACCTTGGAAAATTTTTGTTCTTTTGTTCTCTTTTATTACTTTCATTCTCTTCTTGGTTATGATACAATTCAAGAATAGATTCTCTTTACTTTTGGTTATGAATAATATATTGGCAATGACAAACTTGCATCATTTATTTTCACTCATTTTCTTGATATTAATATCTCTCTCTTTTTTTTTTTAAAAGCAATCTTTCATTGCTCCAAAGAATCACTATGATTGATTCACTTTCTAATTGACTTTTTTGTCCTATTTGTTATGGTTTTTGAATTAGAATATGATCTTGAAGATATCTTTAAAAGTTGTATTTATTTTTTAAATTTGGCAGAGTCATTGCTATAATCTGATAGAGAAGAATAATCTGAAGCCAAGTGCAAAAGTGATATTAAATTCTAGTCATAATCCTACTTTTAGTTTAATATCACTTTTTCATTCAACATGTTTATTATTATTATTATTATTATTATTATTATTATTGATTTAAAAAAATAGTTTTATTTTTTGTATAGCTTATAAGCTTTTAAACAATTTTTATTTTTTTCAGCAAATTGTAATGATCCGCCACCATTGATTAAAAATGGGGAAATAACTAAATTTTCAAACCTGCATGGATCTAAAGTTATTTATCATTGCTTTCCACCATATAAAATGAAAAATGAATCCACAGTGATATGCAGTTTTGGTAAATGGATAGGAAATGTTCCACACTGTGAAACTGGTAATTAATATTGTTATCTTTATTATTTAATATTTTGAAAGTTTTAAATAATATTTTTGCATTTCTTATTTATAAATTCATATTTTCAATGATTAATTAATTATATCAAGATATTTTTTATTAATGATGATTATTATAAAATTAAAAAGTTTCCAGTCATATATAACATAATATTGATTATATTTATTCATAAGTTATACATATATTTTTATAAACAAATTCATATATTTTCTTCTTTAAATTCTTATAAAATTTTCAGAAAATATTCAAAACACTTTGTCTTATATACACTTTTTCTCACAAATTTATTATCAGATAATTCAAATGAAAATTCTTCATTGAATCTTTCTTTTCTATTGATAATATGAGTTATAAAGAAAAAATGTATAATTTTATCACAGTTTTTATTTCAAAGCAATAAATTTTATTTTCTAATGTCTTTTAACTATCTGCAGTTAATTTATACAAGTTTTAAATGAATATAAAAATCCATTATATAAAAATAAATTCTTTTCTAATAATCAATTCTACAATCTTGACTTATTTTATCATATCAACTATATTCATCTCTCTGTCTTTTGTGTTTAGATAAACAACTCAAATAGAATAACACTAAAGCAGGATAAGTTCTTTCCTGCTTTAGTGCTAATAAGAACTTTGGAAAATGTTTATTAGGACAAAAATTCATAAACTGAAACTCATTTCCCATTAATTCCAACATAAAAATTTTGAATCAGTTATTGAATACCAGAAAGTCCTGCCATTTTATGTATCAATATTAAAAGATTCCAAAAGCCATTACTATGATTATAATACTGCATATTATAATACAATAGCTTATGATGATTATTGTATTTAACTTATTTCTGCCATTAAATTTTGAATTGGTAAATACAAAAGTGATTTTTTTTAATTTAAGCCTAATGTGATAATTAAAATTGAATTCAGATCCTCCAAGATGCTAAGCAGCTGTTTTACCATATGACTTATGTGGTTATTCTTTAATATAAGTATTTTTAATATTATGTCTTTGTGACATACCAGTACTATAAAAGATATGCTTCAACATATGTATCAAATTACCTAGGGTTTCACAAAATGATCCATTTATGTAAGTCAAGGATTTTCTTTAACAATGTTTAACATCATTCAGCATAATTAAGACAGATAGGAAATCAATAGTTATCTATTGAGAATGAACATCATATCCATTTCATTTGCTTTATAAGCTTTTGATTTAATTTCATATTAAATATTTGTTTTAATTTATTCAATAAAAATGGAGTAAAATCTAATTGTCATGGAAATAATAGTTGTTGTTTCTGTATGATTTAAAATTGTCAAATTTTCTTCTTTTGAGAGGCGATTTTAATTTTGGGAAAAAATGTCATTTACTGCAATATCTGGAGAATAGAATGATTGAGAGAGCTCAAAAGTTAATGCATAGTCTCTGTTCCCTACAAATATCCATAATGCAAATATATTAGATAATCAAACTAACTTAAACTAAAAAGGCAGATGATCAAACTAAGTGCAGATGAATAAGTGCTTTTTGCTTGCTTTGTTTCAGATGTTTAAATATTATTATTATAAGATTAAATTAATTATTTATTTAATATTTATGTTATATTTTTTTAAATCCTGGAAATTAATGAATATACCTTGTATTAAATATATTAATTTCTTTTTCTTTAGATCAGTGCAATGGTAAACAATTAGAAGAATATGAAGGTGTTAAAATAGAAAACAAAATATTTCGTAGTGGATATTGGTATGAAATTAAATGCGAAGATGGCTATAGTAATAATGAATATTATATTTTTTGCAAAGATGGAAAATGGCAAATCTCACAATCTTCAAATAAATTGTGTAAACCAGGTAAAAATTAATAATTTATTATTATTATTTTTTATATATTTTGCTCTTTCCTATTTAAAATAAAACTTTTATTTAAAAAAATTCAATGATTTTTTGGCACTTCACTTTAACTCCATTTTACAAAATTAAAATTTTCTGGAAAATGCTCATAAATCAATTCTCATAAATTGAGATCTAAATTTCCATTAATTTAGATCTTAAAAAAATGTCTTAAAAATTTCTTTAAAAAGATATTAATTGCTTTAAAAAAATATAATACATTCCTGAAATGGCAGCCATTTTTCACTAAAGTATATTCAAATACCATCTCATTTGATTGTATAAATGATGACAAAATAACTTCTATAATTATCATTAAATATTATAAAACAATGCAAATAATGAAGTTTTCTTAAAGAGTCTAATGAAGAAACCAGTTTATAAAAACTTCCATTTGTACAGACTAACATGCCATGTCATTTATTACTTAGAATATTCAAGTTCAGTTCTGGATCCTATAACCATCTCTACATTTAGAGAATGCTAGATAAATCCCATTAATCTCCATTCTTTAAGATTACTACAGTCAACTACAATCTTGAAGAATCCAGATTCAATTTCAGATCCCATACCTCTATTTTTTCAGGAGAAGATCTAAACCCAATTTGTTGATCCTATCAAGGTGTGACTAGATCATGGTAGGCATGTCTTATCACTTAGTAATTACTGATAGGGAAATGATATATACAGTTACATAGGGATGTAATAGCAGTGCTGTTTTATTAGTCTTTAATTAGAAAGCAGCATAAAAACTAAAAGAGACTAAAAATGTCTCCACAAGTTGATATCTGCAGTTTTTTCATAATTTTATAAAGTATTCTTTGCAAGAAAACAGTATCTTATAATTACCTTATAAAAATAGAGTGAAGTTTGTAAATCAAATTTTTGTTATAAATTATATTTGCTTATAAAATTGGGTTCCCATATATTGGGGCCTCCTAAACCAGGGTTGAATTGGCTATACTCCACTATAACATACTAATTGGGACTGGAAAACCTATGCATTATGTGGAAATATGTTAAGTGAGTATAGAAATTATAGATGGCTTAGATGATTCCAGATGAAAAGTAGATGGTATATTTCTAAGTATAATTTCTTAAGAATCAAATATTTCCCAACTATTTCACAAAATGCTACATTTTCTTATATCTATTTTATTAACATTTTAATTATTATTTAACTTTTAACATTAATAATATCTGTTTTTTCAACTTAATTGTTATAAAAAATACATCAATAATGAAAGCAGCCATCTTACTTCATGACATAATAGCTTTTAGTCAAATTAATATTTCACTAGATTGATGTCCAAATAAATTTAACTGCATTGTTTGCTAAGGTGTTATTTGTCACAATTAAACTTTTCATTGCATAATTGTTTTTTACTTTTCATTAACAATATTCTATTTAAACAAAAGACTAGAAATTAGAAAATGAAACATTTCTTATTTTTTGTGCTGTTTAATAATAAATTAATTTTACCTTATGAACCAAACAAATAATCATAATTTGGCTTTTGCAGTATTTTTATTCTAGATTTAAAAATTATAAAATTAGAATAATTTACCATGTCCATAATTCCATTGATCAAAAGAAAAACAGAAATATTACATAACTGATTCAATAAATTGATGGGATGTTAGACTCAAATAAATACAATACATATTATATTTGTTAATTATACTCAAAATAATTAATATTGCAATGTAAAATTTTATTTAAAAATACTTATTTTATGTTAATTTAAATTTTTCAAAACTTCTAAATGAATGACTGCATCATTTACATAAAGATATTTTAATAATACAACTATTCTCTTAAGATTAATATAAAACAACTATTCAGGGTTTTATACTATAATAATTATTATTAATTATTTTATATTTTATTTACTAAATTTAACGAATTTAATATTATTTTTTTGATTCTAATATCTAATTGATTTATTTGAATAATCTTTTTTCTCCATATGTTTTTTATTGAAGAAACTATGGACATGGAAAATTATCTAAAATTTATTATAAACTGAGAATAAAAATACTGTAAAATCTTAGGTGAAGTTTATTTCAATTATTAACAACACAAAAAGTAAAAAGTATTTCATATTTCAACTTCTAAAATAAAAATTGATGTTCTATATCAAAAGTCTACCACAATTTTGTTTTTTTTTCTGGCATGCTAAATGTGCAGATTTGCAATGAAATTTTTTATAGTACTGTTTAAATTTCTATATATTATAAAATACTATTTTAAATTGTGACTGATATTTATTAAAAACAATTTTATTTATTTAAAGAAGTTAATACAATCAAATTTTTCCTAATGATAAACTTGTATTTTCTAAATTATATGTAGTATAGAATTTCCATTGTTATTAAATGTTAAAATAATGTATTATTTCCTATTTTAGGTTTATATAATATGAAATATTATTTTTTAATGTGTTTTGTGTAAATATGTACTTTTATTTAAAAAAAATAATAATAAAATGTTGAGATGACTGTATTGGGAATATGATATATTTTAGGCATAGCAATCTCTGATATTTTTAATAAAGTTTGCGTGATCTTTGATGATTAATAGATTGATATTTGCTAATGAATGAGAAAATATCAATGATTATTATGCATTTATCTGATTCACAAAGTTTGCACTTCTGATAATCATTGTTTGATGGATGCATTTCCTATTTCATTAATTACAGTAAAATTTCTTTTGTACTTTTTATTTTAATTTCACTCTTGTATAACTTGTCTTATTATTTAAATATCTTGTATGCTTTAAGTGACAATTGTTTTTGCAAAAATCCCAACTATTATTGTTATTTTCAACCAACATAGCAATGATTTGCTTCTTCATATTTATAATGAAAAGTTTGTTTTGACTTCAACCATAAAAAATCCCATCTGAATAATTCATAGTAGCTATAAAAAATTTAAAACATCATGATTGCAATAACAACTTGCATTTTTTTCATATATTAAAAAATAGAGAGAGAAAATATTTTTTATTAAAATAAAACATAAAAAAAATTAGCATCCTGAATATATTGCATGATGCTCTATTTTAGATCACACCATCAGTATGTTAGGCAGGATAGCAGTATGTTAAAGTAGGGATGGGTAGTAAAGTTGATTGTATGTTATAACAAAAATATGTTAAACAAATGTGCATTAAATACGATATACCTGTATCTCTCTAGTGTATTATAAACTATTAGCATTAACCTTATTAACCTTGTTTTTAAGGTATTCATAAAATAATCTCATTGCAAGAAAAGTAAAAAATTCTAATAGTTAAAAGTTAATTTATTTTATAATTTTATTATTATTGTGATTCTGATTATGTTAAAAAATATGAATCTGCTATTGATTTGTCAATAATAGATCCATAAATCCTTTCAGTATATATGAGCAGTTTGCAAATGAAAGTGGTTTAAGTCCATTTATTTTTAAATCAAGATATTTAAGGATTTGCATTTTTGTTGATTCAAAAATATCAGTAATTAATAATATATTGGTATTATGTTTTTTTCTTTTATTTTAAATATGTCTAAATTTATTATGTAATCAATTTTTTAAACATTATTTGAAAAATATGATACTTTTATTAATCATAAATGGACTTAAATCACTTTTAAAGTAATTAAATGAGTTTTATTTTTGAAAAAGTATAAGTTCATTTTGTATTATTACCATACTGTTATTTTTAATTAATGTTGTGTGTAAAATTTCATTAGATAATCTCAATATCATTGTTTTGTGATTTTTTTGTGAAGTGTGTGGGCTTGACAGATGAAACTGACAAGTGTTAAGCCTAATTGCAGTAAATGGTGCCGTATTGCAGTAAACGGTAGGTAAGGATGGGTTATGGGACTGATGTGAACGATGCAGAGACTACAGTTAAAATGTAACCATAGCTTCCTTTATTTGTGAGAGATTTCTACTTACAAATGTATCCCAACAATAGACTGATAGAGGAAATACTTTATGATACTAAAAATCTCTTCAATTCAGTCTTTCACAGCCACTTGATGAATTGGCTGACATTGCTGCCAAGTCGGCCACTCCGAACAACTCCCATCCCTTGTCAGTCCCTTACACGGATTTA